>CAWVNZ010002280.1:0-48348 GCA_963930735.1 Dioctria linearis | reverse complement strand
ATAGTAAATTATTCAAAAAATAATTTTCTACTGTCGCAAATTTTAATTACGCCAGGGATTGCCTTTTCTATAGTAAATTATTCAAAAAATAATTTTTTACTGTCGCAAATTTCAAATCCGCCAGGGATTGCCTTTTCTATAGTAAATTATTCAAAAAATAATTTTTTACTATCGCAAGTTTTAATTGCGCCAGGGATTGCCTTTTCTACAGTAAATTTTGCAAAAAATAATTTTTTACTGTTGCAAATTTTAATTGCGCCAGGGATTGCCTTTTCTATAGTAAATTATTCAAAAAATAATTTTCTACTGTCGCAGATTTTAATTACGCCAGGGATTGCCTTTTCTATAGTAAATTATTCAAAAAATAATTTTCTACTGTCGCAAATTTTAATTACGACAGGGATTGCCTTTTCTATAGTAAATTATTCAAAAAATAATTTTTTACTGTCGCAAATTTCAAATCCGCCAGGGATTGCCTTTTCTATAGTAAATTATTCAAAAAATAATTTTTTACTATCGCAAGTTTTAATTGCGCCAGGGATTGCTTTTTCTACAGTAAATTTTGCAAAAAATAATTTTTTACTGTCGCAAATTTTAATTGCGCCAGGGATTGCCTTTCCTACAGTAAACTTTTCAAAAAATAATTTTCTACTGTCGCAAATTTTAATTGCACCAGGGATTGCCTTTCTACAGTAAATTTTTCAAAAAATAATTTTTTAATGTCGCAAATTGTAATTGCGCCACGGATTACCTTTTCTATAGTAAATTTTTCAAAAAATAATTTTTTACTGTCGCAAATTTTAATTGCGCCAGGGATTGCCTTTTCTATAGTAAATTATTCAAAAAATAATTTTCTACTGTCGCAAATTTTAATTACGCCAGGGATTGCCTCTTCTATAGTAAATTATTCAAAAAATAATTTTTTACTGTCGCAAATTTTAAGTGCGCCAGGAATTGCCTTTTCTATAGTAAATTATTCAAAAAATAATTTTCAACTGTCGCAAATTTTAATTACGCCAGGGATTGCCTTTTCTATAGTATATTATTCAAAAAATAATTTTTTACTCTCGCAAATTTCAATTTTGCCAGGTAAATTTTTCACAAATTAATTTTTTACTGTCGCAAATTTTAAATACGCCAGGGATTGCCTTTTCTATAGTAAATTATTCAAAAAATAATTTTTTACTGTCGCAAATTTTAATTACGCCAGGGATTACCTTTTATATAGTAAATTTTTCAAAAAATAATTTTATACTGTCGCAAATTTTAATTACGCCAGGGATTGCCTTTTCTATAGTAAATTATTCAAAAAATAATTTTTTACTGTCGCAAATTTTAATTACGCCAGGGATTGCCTTTTCTATAGTAAATTATTCAAAAAATAATTTTTTACTGTCGCAAATTTTAATTACGCCAGGGATTGCCTTTTCTACAGTAAATTTTTCAAAAATTAATTTTATACTGTCGCAAATTTTAAATACGCCAGGGATTGCCTTTTATACAGTAAATTTTGCAAAAAATAATTTTCTACTGTCGCAAATTTTAATTACGCCAGGGATTGCCTTTTTTATAGTAAATTATGCAAAAAATAATTTTTTACTTTCGCAAATTTTAAATATCCCAGGGATTGCCTTTTCTATAGTAAATTTCTCACAAATTAATTTTTTACTGTCGCAAATTTTAAATGCGCCAGGGATTGCCTTTTCTATAGTAAATTATTCAAAAATTAATTTTCTACTGTCCCAAATTTTAATTGCGCCAGGGATTGCCTTTCCTATAGTAAATTATTCAAAAAATAATTTTCTACTGTCGCAAATTTTAATTGCGCCAGGGATTGCCTTTTCTATAGTAAATTATTCAAAAAATAATTTTTTACTGTCGCAAATTTTAAGTGCGCCAGGGATTGCCTTTTCTATAGTAAATTATTCAAAAAATAATTTTATACTGTCGCAAATTTTAATTACGCCAGGGAATGCCTCTTCTATAGTAAATTATTCAAAAAATAATTTTATACTGTCGCAAATTTTAAGTGCGCCAGGGATTGCCTTTTCTATAGTAAATTATACAAAAAATAATTTTATACTGTCGCAAATTTTAATTGCGCCAGGGATTGCCTTTTCTATAGTAAATTATTCAAAAAATAATTTTCTACTGTCGCAAATTTTAATTACGCCAGGGATTGCCTTTTATATAGTAAATTTTTCTAAAATTAATTTTATACTGCAGCAAATTTTAAATACGCCAGGGATTGCCAGTTCTATAGTGAATTTTGCAAAAAATAATTTTTTATTGTCGCAAATTTTAATTGCGCCAGGGATTGCCTTTTCTATAGTAAATTATTCAAAAAATAATTTTTTACAGTCGCAAATTTTAAATACGCCAGGGATTGCCTTTTCTATAGTAAATAATTCAAAACATAATTTTCTACTGTCGCAAATTTTAAATACGCCAGGGATTGCCTTTACTATAGTAAATTTTTCAAAAAATAATTTTCTACTGTCGCAAATTTTAATTGCGCCAGGGATTGCCTTTTCTACAGTAAATTATTCAAAAAATAATTTTCTACTGTCGCAAATTTTAATTGCGCCAGGGATTGCCTTTTCTGCAGTAAATTTTTTCAAAAATTAATTTTAAACTGTCGCAAATTTTAAATACGCCAGGGATTGCCTTTTCTATAGTAAATTTTTCAAAAAATAATTTTTTACTGTCGCAAATTTTAAATATCCCAGGGATTGCCTTTTCTATAGTAAATTTCTCACAAATTAATTTCTTACTGTCGCAAATTTTAAATACGACAGGGATTGCCTTTTCTATAGTAAATTATTCAAAAAATAATTTTTTACTGTCGCAAATTTTAATTGCGCCAGGGATTGCCTTTTCTATAGTAAATTATTCAAAAAATAATTTTCTACTGTCGCAAATTTTAATTGCGCCAGGGATTGCCTTTTCTATAGTAAACTATTCAAAAAATAATTTTCTACTGTCGCAAATTTTAAATACGCCAGGGATTGCCTTTTCTATAGTAACTTATTCAAAAAATAATTTTTTACTCTCGCAAATTTCAATTTCGCCAGGTATATTTTTCACAAATTAATTTTTTACTGTCGCAAATTTTAAATACGCCAGGGATTGCCTTTTCTATAGTAAATTATTCAAAAAATAATTTTTTACTGTCGCAAATTTTAATTACGCCAGGGATTGCCTTTTATATAGTAAATTTTTCTAAAATTAATTTTATACTGTCGCAAATTTTAAATACGCCAGGGATTGCCAATTCTATAGTAAATTTTGCAGAAAATAATTTTTTATTGTCGCAAATTTTAATTGCGCCAGGGATTGCCTTTTCTATAGTAAATTATTCAAAAAATAATTTTCTACTGTCGCAAATTTTAATTACGCCAGGGATTGCCTTTTCTATAGTAAATTATTCAAAAAATAATTTTTTACTGTCGCAAATTTTAAGTGCGCCAGGAATTGCCTTTTCTATAGTAAATTATTCAAAAAATAATTTTCAACTGTCGCAAATTTTAATTACGCCAGGGATTGCCTTTTCTATAGTAAATTATTCAAAAAATAATTTTTTACTCTCGCAAATTTCAATTTTGCCAGGTAAATTTTTCACAAATTAATTTTTTACTGTCGCAAATTTTAAATACGCCAGGGATTGCCTTTTCTATAGTAAATTATTCAAAAAATAATTTTTTACTGTCGCAAATTTTAATTACGCCAGGGATTACCTTTTATATAGTAAATTTTTCAAAAAATAATTTTATACTGTCGCAAATTTTAATTACGCCAGGGATTGCCTTTTCTATAGTAAATTATTCAAAAAATAATTTTTTACTGTCGCAAATTTTAATTACGCCAGGGATTGCCTTTTCTATAGTAAATTATTCAAAAAATAATTTTTTACTGTCGCAAATTTTAATTACGCCAGGGATTGCCTTTTCTACAGTAAATTTTTCAAAAATTAATTTTATACTGTCGCAAATTTTAAATACGCCAGGGATTGCCTTTTATACAGTAAATTTTGCAAAAAATAATTTTCTACTGTCGCAAATTTTAATTACGCCAGGGATTGCTTTTTTTATAGTAAATTATTCAAAAAATAATTTTTTACTTTCGCAAATTTTAAATATCCCAGGGATTGCCTTTTCTATAGTAAATTTCTCACAAATTAATTTTTTACTGTCGCAAATTTTAAATGCGCCAGGGATTGCCTTTTCTATAGTAAATTATTCAAAAATTAATTTTCTACTGTCCCAAATTTTAATTGCGCCAGGGATTGCCTTTCCTATAGTAAATTATTCAAAAAATAATTTTCTACTGTCGCAAATTTTAATTGCGCCAGGGATTGCCTTTTCTATAGTAAATTATTCAAAAAATAATTTTTTACTGTCGCAAATTTTAAGTGCGCCAGGGATTGCCTTTTCTATAGTAAATTA
This sequence comes from Dioctria linearis, assembly GCA_963930735.1. Classification (NCBI taxonomy): domain Eukaryota; kingdom Metazoa; phylum Arthropoda; class Insecta; order Diptera; family Asilidae; genus Dioctria; species Dioctria linearis. The sequence continues at coordinate 43,903 of CAWVNZ010002280.1, read as the reverse complement.
TTCAAAAAATAATTTTATACTGTCGCAAATTTTAATTACGCCAGGGAATGCCTCTTCTATAGTAAATTATTCAAAAAATAATTTTATACTGTCGCAAATTTTAAGTGCGCCAGGGATTGCCTTTTCTATAGTAAATTATACAAAAAATAATTTTATACTGTCGCAAATTTTAATTGCGGCAGGGATTGCCTTTTCTATAGTAAATTATTCAAAAAATAATTTTCTACTGTCGCAAATTTTAATTACGCCAGGGATTGCCTTTTATATAGTAAATTTTTCTAAAATTAATTTTATACTGCAGCAAATTCTAAATACGCCAGGGATTGCCAATTCTATAGTAAATTTTGCAAAAAATAATTTTTTATTGTCGCAAATTTTAATTGCGCCAGGGATTGCCTTTTCTATAGTAAATTATTCAAAAAATAATTTTTTACAGTCGCAAATTTTAAATACGCCAGGGATTGCCTTTTCTATAGTAAATAATTAAAAACATAATTTTCTACTGTCGCAAATTTTAAATACGCCAGGGATTGCCTTTACTATAGTAAATTATTCAAAAAATAATTTTCTACTGTCGCAAATTTTAATTGCGCCAGGGATTGCCTTTTCTACAGTAAATTATTCAAAAAATAATTTTCTACTGTCGCAAATTTTAATTGCGCCAGGGATTGCCTTTTCTACAGTAAATTTTTTCAAAAATTAATTTTATACTGTCGCAAATTTTAAATACGCCAGGGATTGCCTTTTCTATAGTAAACTTTTCAAAAAATAATTTTTTACTGTCGCAAATTTTAAATATCCCAGGGATTGCCTTTTCTATAGTAAATTTCTCACAAATTAATTTCTTACTGTCGCAAATTTTAAATACGACAGGGATTGCCTTTTCTATAGTAAATTATTCAAAAAATAATTTTTTACTGTCGCAAATTTTAATTGCGCCAGGGATTGCCTTTTCTATAGTAAATTATTCAAAAAATAATTTTCTACTGTCGCAAATTTTAATTGCGCCAGGGATTGCCTTTTCTATAGTAAACTATTCAAAAAATAATTTTCTACTGTCGCAAATTTTAAGTGCGCCAGGGATTGCCTTTTCTATAGTAAATTATTCAAAAAATAATTTTCAACTGTCGCAAATTTTAATTACGCCAGGGATTGCCTTTTCTATAGTAACTTATTCAAAAAATAATTTTTTACTCTCGCAAATTTCAATTTCGCCAGGTAAATTTTTCACAAATTAATTTTTTACTGTCGCAAATTTTAAATACGCCAGGGATTGCCTTTTCTATAGTAAATTATTCAAAAAATAATTTTTTACTGTCGCAAATTTTAATTACGCCAGGGATTGCCTTTTATATAGTAAATTTTTCTAAAATTAATTTTATACTGTCGCAAATTTTAAATACGCCAGGGATTGCCAATTCTATAGTAAATTTTGCAGAAAATAATTTTTTATTGTCGCAAATTTTAATTGCGCCAGGGATTGCCTTTTCTATAGTAAATTATTCAAAAAATAATTTTTTACTGTCGCAAATTTTAAATACGCCAGGGATTGCCTTTTCTATAGTAAATTATTAAAAAAATAATTTTCTACTGTCGCAAATTTTAATTGCGCCAGGGATTGCCTTTTCTATAGTAAATTATTCAAAAAATAATTTTTTACTGTCGCAAATTTTAAATATGCCAGGGATTGCCTTTTCTATAGTAAATTATTCAGAAAATGATTTTCTACTGTCGCAAATTTTAAATACGCCAGGGATTGCCTTTTCTATAGTAAATTATTCAAAAAATAATTTTCTACTGTCGCAAATTTTAAACACGCCAGGGATTGCCTTTTCTATAGTAAATTATTCAAAAAATAGTTTTCTACTGTCGCAAATTTTAATTGCGCCAGGGATTGCCTTTTCTATAGTAAATTATTCAAAAAATAATTTTCAACTGTGGCAAATTTTAATTACGCCAGGGATTGCCTTTTCTGTAGTAAATTATTCAAAAAATTATTTTTTACTGTCGCAAATTTTAAGTGCGCCAGGGGTTGCCTTTTCTATAGTAAATTATTCAAAAAAATTATTCAAAAAATAATTTTATACTGTCGCAAATTTTAATTGCGCCAGGGATTGCCTTTTCTACAGTAAATTATTCAAAAAATAATTTTCTACTGTCGCAAATTTTAATTGCGCCAGGGATTGCCTTTTCTACAGTAAATTTTTTCAAAAATTAATTTTATACTGTCGCAAATTTTAAATACGCCAGGGATTGCCTTTTCTATAGTAAATTTTTCAAAAAATAATTTTTTACTGTCGCAAATTTTAAATATCCCAGGGATTGCCTTTTCTATAGTAAATTTTCACAAATTAATTTCTTACTGTCGCAAATTTTAAATACGACAGGGATTGCCTTTTCTATAGTAAATTATTCAAAAAATAATTTTTTACTGTCGCAAATTTTAATTGCGCCAGGGATTGCCTTTTCTATAGTAAATTATTCAAAAAATAATTTTCTACTGTCGCAAATTTTAAATACGCCAGGGATTGCCTTTTCTATAGTAAATTATTAAAAAAATAATTTTCTACTGTCGCAAATTTTAAATATCCCAGAGATTGCCTTTTCTATAGTAAATTTCTCACAAAATAATTTTTTACTGTCGCAAATTTTAAGTGCGCCAGGGATTGCCTTTTCTATAGTAAATTATTCAAAAAATAATTTTCTACTGTCGCAAATTTTAATTGCGCCAGTGATTGCCTTTTCTATAGTAAATTATTCAAAAAATAATTTTTTACTGTCGCAAATTTTAAATACGCCAGGGATTGCCTTTTCTATAGTAAATTATTCAGAAAATAATTTTCTACTGTCGCAAATTTTAAATACGCCAGGGATTGCCTTTTCTATAGTAAATTATTCAAAAAATAATTTTCTACTGTCACAAATTTTAAGTGCGCCAGGGATTGCCTTTTCTATAGTAAATTATTCAAAAAATAATTTTCAACTATCGCAAATTTTAATTACGCCAGGGATTGCCTTTTCTATAGTAAATTTCTCACAAATTAATTTCTTACTATCGCAAATTTTAAATACGCCAGGGATTGCCTTTTCTATAGTAAATTATTCAAAAAATAATTTTTTACTGTCGCAAATTTTAAGTGCGCCAGGGATTGGCTTTTCTATAGTAAATAATTCAAAACATAATTTTCTACTGTCGCAAATTTTAATTACGCCAGGGATTGCCTTTTCTATAGTAACTTATTCAAAAAATAATTTTCTACTGTCGCAAATTTTAATTACGCCAGGGATTGCCTCTTCTATAGTAAATTATTCAAAAAATAATTTTCTACTCTCGCAAATTTTAATTGCGCCAGGGATTGCCTTTCCTATAGTAAATTATTCAAAAAATAGTTTTCTACTGTCACAAATTTTAAGTGCGCCAGGGATTGCCTTTTCTATAGTAAATTATTCAAAAAATAATTTTCAACTATCGCAAATTTTAATTACGCCAGGGATTGCCTTTTCTATAGTAAATTTCTCACAAATTAATTTCTTACTATCGCAAATTTTAAATACGCCTATAGTAAATTATTCAAAAAATAATTTTTTACTGTCGCAAATTTTAAGTGCGCCAGGGATTGCCTTTTCTATAGTAAATTATTAAAAAATAATTTTCAACTGTCGCAAATTTTAATTACGCCAGGGATTGCCTTTTCTATAGTAAATTATTCAAAAAATAATTTTTTACTGTCGCAAATTTTAATTGCGCCAGGGATTGCCTTTTCTATAGTAAATTATTCAAAAAATAATTTTTTACTGTCGCAAATTTTAATTGGGCCAGGATTGCCTTTTCTACAGTAAATTTTTCAAAATATTAATTTTTTACTGTCGAAAATTTTAATTACGCCAGGGATTGCCTTTTCTATAGTAAATTTTGCAAAAAATAATTTTATACTGTCGCAAATTTTAATTACGCCAGGGATTGCCTTTTATATAGTAAATTATTCAAAAAATAATTTTCTACTGTCGCAAATTTTAATTGCGCCAGGGATTGCCTTTTCTATAGTAAATTATTCAAAAAATAATTTTCTACTGTCGCAAATTTTAATTACGCCAGGGAGTGCCTTTTCTATAGTAAATTATTCAAAAAATAATTTTTTACTGTCGCAAATTTTAATTACGCCAGGGATTGGCTTTTCTATAGTAAATTATTCAAAAAATAATTTATTACTGTCGCAAATTTTAAATACGTCAGGGATTGCCTTTTCTATAGTAAATTATTCAAAAAATATTTTTTTACTGTCGCAAATTTTAAATACGCCAGGGATTGCCTTTTCTATAGTAAATTATTCAAAAAATTATTTTCTACTGTCGCAAATTTTAATTGCGCCAGGGATTGCCTTTTCTACAGTAAATTATTCAAAAAATAATTTTCTACTGTCGCAAATTTTAATTGCGCCAGGGATTGCCTTTTCTACAGTAAATTTTTCAAAAATTAATTTTATACTGTCGCAAATTTTAAATACGCTAGGGATTGCCTTTTCTATAGTAAATTTTGCAAAAAATAATTTTTTACTGTCGCAAATTTTAAATACGCCAGGGATTGCCTTTTCTATAGTAAATTATTCAAAAATAATTTTCTACTGTCGCAAATTTTAATTACGCCAGGGATTGCTTTTTCTATAGTAAATTATTCAAAAAATAATTTTCTACTGTCGCAAATTTTAATTGCGCCAGGGATTGCCTTTTCTACAGTAAATTATTCAAAAAATAATTTTCTACTGTCGCAAATTTTAATTACGCCAGGATTGCCTTTTCTACAGTAAATTATTCAAAAAATAATTTTTTACTGTCGCAAATTTTAAATACGCCAGGGATTGCCTTTTCTATAGTAAATTTTTCAAAAATAATTTTTTACTGTCGCAAATTTTAATTACGCCAGGGATTGCCTTTTATATAGTAAATTTTTCAAAAAATAATTTCTTACTGTCGCAAATTTTAATTACGCCAGGGATTGCCTTTTCTATAGTAAATTATTCAAAAAATAATTTTCTACTGTCGCAAATTTTAATTACGCCAGGGATTGACTTTTCTATAGTAAATTATTCAAAAAATAATTTTCTACTGTCGCAAATTTTAATTACGCCAGGGATTGCCTTTTCTATAGTAAATTATTCAAAAAATAATTTTCAACTGTCGCAAATGTTAATTACGCCAGGGATTGCCTTTTCTATAGTAAATTATTCAAAAAATAATTTTTTACTATCGCAAGTTTTAATTGCGCCAGGGATTGCCTTTTCTATAGTAAATTATTCTAAAAATAATTTTCTACTGTCGCAAATTTTAATTACGCCAGGGATTGCCTTTTATATAGTAAATTATTCAAAAAATAATTTTATACTGTCGCAAATTTTAATTACGCCAGGGATTGCCTTTTCTATAGTAAATTATTCAAAAAATAATTTTCTACTGTCGCAAATTTTAATTACGCCAGGGATTGCCTTTTCTATAGTAAATTATTCAAAAAATAATTTTCTACTCTCGCAAATTTTAACTACGCCAGGGACTGCCTTTTCTATAGTAAATTATTCAAAAAATAATTTTATACTGTCGGAAATGTTAATTGCGCCAGGGATTGCCTTTTCTACAGTAAATTATTCAAAAAATAATTTTTTACTATCGCAAGTTTTAATTGCGCTAGGGATTGCCTTTTCTATAGTAAATTATTCAAAAAATAATTTTTTACTGTCGCAAATTTTAAGTGCGCCAGGGATTGCCTTTTCTATAGTAAATTATTCAAAAAATAATTTTATACTGTCGCAAATTTTAATTACGCCAGGGATTGCCTTTTCTATAGTAAATTATTCAAAAAATAATTTTCAACTGTCGCAAATTTTAAATACGCCAAGGATTGGCTTTTCTATAGTAAATTATTCAAAAAATAATTTTCTACTGTCGCAAATTTTAATTACGCCAGGGATTGCCTTTTCTATAGTAAATTATTCAAAAAATAATTTTCTACTGTCGCAAATTTTAATTGCGCCAGGGATTGCCTTTTCTATAGTAAATTATTCAAAAAATAATTTTCTACTGTCGCAAATTTTAATTGCGCCAGGGATTGCCTTTTCTATAGTAAATTTTTCAAAAAATAATTTTTTACTGTCGCAAATTTTAATTACGACAGGGATTGCCTTTTCTATAGTAAATTATTCAAAAAATAATTTTTTACTGTCGGTAAATTTGAAGTGCGCCAGGGATTGCCTTTTCTATAGTAAATTATTCAAAAAATAATTTTATACTGTCGCAAATTTTAATTACGCCAGGGATTGCCTTTTCTATAGTAAATTATTCAAAAAATAACTTTATACTGTCGCAAATTTTAATTGCGCCAGGGATTGCCTTTTCTATAGTAAATTATTCAAAAAATAATTTTCTACTGTCGCAAATTTTAATTACGCCAGGGATTGCCTCTTCTATAGTAAATTATTCAAAAAATAATTTTATACTGTCGCAAATTTTAATTACGCCAGGGATTGCCTTTTCTATAGTAAATTATTCAAAAAATAATTTTCTACTGTCGCAAATTTTAATTGCGCCAGGGATTGCCTTTTCTATAGTAAATTATTCAAAAAAAAATTTTTTACTGTCGCAAATTTTAATTACGCCAGGGATTGCCTTTTCTATAGTAAATTATTCAAAAAATAATTTTCTACTGTCGCAAAATTTAACTGCGCCAGGGATTGCCTTTTCTATAGTAAATTATTCAAAAAATAATTTTATACTGTCGCAAATGTTAATTACGCCGGGGATTGCTTTTTCTATAGTAAATTATTCAAAAAATAATTTTCAACTGTCGCAAATTTTAATTACGCCAGGGATTGCCTTTTCTATAGTAAATTATTCAAAAAATAATTTTCTACTGTCGCAAATTTTAATTGCGCCAGGGATTGCCTTTTCTATAGTAAATTATTCAAAAAATAATTTTCTACTGTCGCAAACTTTAAGTACGCCAGGGATTGCCTTTTCTATAGTAAATTATTCAAAAAATAATTTTATACTGTCGCAAATTTTAATTACGCCAGGGATTGCCTTTTCTATAGTAAATTATTCAAAAAATAATTTTCTACTGTCGAAAATTTTAATTGCGCCAAGGATTGCCTTTTCTATAGTAAATTATTCAAAAAATAATTTTCTACTGTCGCAAATTTTAAGTGCGCCAGGGATTGCCTTTTCTATAGTAAATTATTCAAAAAATAATTTTATACTCTCGCAAATTTTAATTACGCCAGGGATTGCCTTTTCTATAGTAAATTATTCAAAAAATAATTTTATACTGTCGCAAATTTTAATTGCGCCAGGGATTGCCTTTTCTATAATAAATTATTCAAAAAATAATTTTCAACTGTCGCAAATTGAAATTGCGCCAGGGATTGCCTTTTCTATAGTAAATTATTCAAAAAATAATTTTTTACTGTCGCAAATTTTAAGTGCGCCAGGGATTGCCTTTTCTATAGTAAATTATTCAAAAAATAATTTTCTACTGTCGCAAATTTTAATTACGCCAGGAATTGCCTTTTTAATAGTAAATTATTCAAAACATAATTTTCTACTGTCGCAAATTTTAATTACGCCAGGGATTGCCTTTTCTATAGTAAATTATTCAAAAATTAATTTTATACTGTCGCAAATTTTAAATACGCCAGGGATTGCCTTTTCTATAGCAAATTATTCAAAAAATAATTTTATACTGTCGCAAATTTTAAATACGCCAGGAATTGCCTTTTCTATAGTAAATTATTCAAAAAATAATTTTATACTGTCGCAAATTTTAATTGCGCCAGGGATTGCCTTTTCTATAGTAAATTATTCAAAAAATAATTTTCTACTGTCGCAAATTTTAATTGCGCCAGGGATTTCCTTTTCTATAGTAAATTTTTCAAAAAATAATTTTTTACTATCGCAAGTTTTAATTACGCCAGGGATTGCCTTTTCTACAGTAAATTATTCAAAAAATAATTTTTTACTGTCGCAAATTTTAAGTGCGCCAGGGATTGCCTTTTCTATAGTAAATTATTCAAAAAATAATTTTATACTGTCGCAAATTTTAATTACGCCAGGGAGTGCCTTTTCTATAGTAAATTATTCAAAAAATAATTTTATACTGTCGCAAATTTTAATTGCGCCAGGGATTGCCTTTTCTATAGTAAATTATTCAAAAAATAATTTTCTACTGTCGCAAATTTTAATTACGCCAGGGATTGCCTTTTCTACAGTAAATTATTCAAAAAATAATTTTCTACTGTCGCAAATTTTAAATATCCCAGGGATTGCCTTTTCTATAGTAAACTATTCAAAAAATAATTTTCTACTGTCGCAAATTTTAATTACGCCAGGGATTGCCTTTTCTATAGTAAATTATTCAAAAAATAATTTTCTACTGTCGCAAATTTTAATTGCGCCAGGGATTGCCTTTTCTATAGTAAATTATTCAAAAAATAATTTTCTACTGTCGCAAATTTTAATTACGCCAGGGATTGCCTTTTCTATAGTAAATTATTCAAAAAATAATTTTCTACTGTCGCAAATTTTAATTGCGCCAGGGATTGCCTTTTCTATAGTAAATTATTCAAAAAATAATTTTCTACTGTCGCAAATTTTAATTGCGCCAGGGATTGCCTTTTCTATAGTAAATTTTTCAAAAAATAATTTTTTACTGTCGCAAATTTTAATTACGACAGGGATTGCCTTTTCTATAGTAAATTATTCAAAAAATAATTTTTTACTGTCGGTAAATTTCAAGTGCGCCAGGGATTGCCTTTTCTATAGTAAATTATTCAAAAAATAATTTTATACTGTCGCAAATTTTAATTACGCCAGGGATTGCCTTTTCTATAGTAAATTATTCAAAAAATAACTTTATTCTGTCGCAAATTTTAATTGCGCCAGGGATTGCCTTTTCTATAGTAAATTATTCAAAAAATAATTTTCTACTGTCGCAAATTTTAATTACGCCAGGGATTGCCTTTTCTATAGTAAATTATTCAAAAAATAATTTTATACTGTCGCAAATTTTAATTACGCCAGGGATTGCCTTTTCTATAGTAAATTATTCAAAAAATAATTTTCTACTGTCGCAAATTTTAATTGCGCCAGGGATTGCCTTTTCTATAGTAAATTATTCAAAAAAAAATTTTTTACTGTCGCAAATTTTAATTACGCCAGGGATTGCCTTTTCTATAGTAAATTATTCAAAAAATAATTTTCTACTGTCGCAAAATTTAATTGCGCCAGGGATTGCCTTTTCTATAGTAAATTATTCAAAAAATAATTTTATACTGTCGCAAATTTTAATTACGCCAGGGATTGCTTTTTCTATAGTAAATTATTCAAAAAATAATTTTCAACTGTCGCAAATTTTAATTACGCCAGGGATTGCCTTTTCTATAGTAAATTATTCAAAAAATAATTTTCTACTGTCGCAAATTTTAATTGCGCCAGGGATTGCCTTTTCTATAGTAAATTATTCAAAAAATAATTTTCTACTGTCGCAAACTTTAAGTACGCCAGGGATTGCCTTTTCTATAGTAAATTATTCAAAAAATAATTTCATACTGTCGCAAATTTTAATTACGCCAGGGATTGCCTTTTCTATAGTAAATTATTCAAAAAATAATTTTCTACTGTCGAAAATTTTAATTGCGCCAAGGATTGCCTTTTCTATAGTAAATTATTCAAAAAATAATTTTCTACTGTCGCAAATTTTAAGTACGCCAGGGATTGCCTTTTCTATAGTAAATTATTCAAAAAATAATTTTATACTCTCGCAAATTTTAATTACGCCAGGGATTGCCTTTTCTATAGTAAATTATTCAAAAAATAATTTTATACTGTCGCAAATTTTAATTGCGCCAGGGATTGCCTTTTCTATAATAAATTATTCAAAAAATAATTTTCAACTGTCGCAAATTGAAATTGCGCCAGGGATTGCATTTTCTATAGTAAATTATTCAAAAAATAATTTTTTACTGTCGCAAATTTTAAGTGCGCCAGGGATTGCCTTTTCTATAGTAAATTATTCAAAAAATAATTTTCTACTGTCGCAAATTTTAATTACGCCAGGAATTGCCTTTTTAATAGTAAATTATTCAAAACATAATTTTCTACTGTCGCAAATTTTAATTACGCCAGGGATTGCCTTTTCTATAGTAAATTATTCAAAAATTAATTTTATACTGTCGCAAATTTTAAATACGCCAGGGATTGCCTTTTCTATAGCAAATTATTCAAAAAATAATTTTATACTGTCGCAAATTTTACATACGCCAGGAATTGCCTTTTCTATAGTAAATTATTCAAAAAATAATTTTATACTGTCGCAAATTTTAATTGCGCCAGGGATTGCCTTTTCTATAGTAAATTATTCAAAAAATAATTTTCTACTGTCGCAAATTTTAATTGCGCCAGGGATTGCCTTTTCTATAGTAAATTTTTCAAAAAATAATTTTTTACTATCGCAAGTTTTAATTACGCCAGGGATTGCCTTTTCTACAGTAAATTATTCAAAAAATAATTTTTTACTGTCGCAAATTTTAAGTGCGCCAGGGATTGGCTTTTCTAGAGTAAATTATTCAAAAAATAATTTTATACTGTCGCAAATTTTAATTACGCCAGGGAGTGCCTTTTCTATAGTAAATTATTCAAAAAATAATTTTATACTGTCGCAAATTTTAATTGCGCCAGGGATTGCCTTTTCTATAGTAAATTATTCAAAAAATAATTTTCTACTGTCGCAAATTTTAATTACGCCAGGGATTGCCTTTTCTACAGTAAATTATTCAAAAAATAATTTTCTACTGTCGCAAATTTTAAATATCCCAGGGATTGCCTTTTCTATAGTAAATTATTCAAAAAATAATTTTCTACTGTCGCAAATTTTAAATATCCCAGAGATTGCCTTTTCTATAGTAAATTACTCAAAAAATAATTTTCTACTGTCGCAAATTTTAATTACGCCAGGGATTGCCTTTTCTATAGTAAATTATTCAAAAAATAATTTTCTACTGTCGCAAATTTTAATTGCGCCAGGGATTGCCTTTTCTATAGTAAATTATTCAAAAAATAATTTTATACTGTCGCAAATTTTAAGTGCGCCAGGGATTGCCTTTTCTATAGTAAATTATTCAAAAAATAATTTTATAATGTCGCAAATTTTAATTACGCCAGGGATTGCCTTTTCTATAGTAAATTATTCAAAAAATAATTTTCTTCTGTCGCAAATTTTAATTACGCCAGAGATTGCCTTTTCTATAGTAAATTATTCAAAAAATAATTTTCTACTGTCGCAAATTTTAATTGCGCCAGGCATTGCCTTTTCTATAATAAATTATTCAAAAAATAATTTTCTACTGCCGCAAACTTTAAGTACGCCAGGGATTGCCTTTTCTATAGTAAATTATTCAAAAAATAATTTTATACTGTCGCAAATTTTAATTACGCCAGGGATTGCCTTTTCTATAGTAAATTATTCAAAAAATAATTTTCTACTCTCGAAAATTTTAATTGCGCCAAGGATTGCCTTTTCTATAGTAAATTATTCAAAAAATAATTTTCTACTGTCGCAAATTTTAAGTGCGCCAGGGATTGCCTTTTCTATAGTAAATTATTCAAAAAATAATTTTATACTCTCGCAAATTTTAATTACGCCAGGGATTGCCTTTTCTATAGTAAATTATTCAAAAAATAATTTTATACTGTCGCAAATTTTAATTGCGCCAGGGATTGCCTTTTCTATAATAAATTATTCAAAAAATAATTTTCAACTGTCGCAAATTGAAATTGCGCCAGGGATTGCCTTTTCTATAGTAAATTATTCAAAAAATAATTTTTTACTGTCGCAAATTTTAAGTGCGCCAGGGATTGCCTTTTCTATAGTAAATTATTCAAAAAATAATTTTCTACTGTCGCAAATTTTAATTACGCCAGGAATTGCCTTTTTAATAGTAAATTATTCAAAACATAATTTTCTACTGTCGCAAATTTTAATTACGCCAGGGATTGCCTTTTCTATAGTAAATTATTCAAAAATTAATTTTATACTGTCGCAAATTTTAAATACGCCAGGGATTGCCTTTTCTATAGCAAATTATTCAAAAAATAATTTTATACTGTCGCAAATTTTAAATACGCCAGGAATTGCCTTTTCTATAGTAAATTATTCAAAAAATAATTTTATACTGTCGCAAATTTTAATTGCGCCAGGGATTGCCTTTTCTATAGTAAATTATTCAAAAAATAATTTTCTACTGTCGCAAATTTTAATTGCGCCAGGGATTGCCTTTTCTATAGTAAATTTTTCAAAAAATAATTTTTTACTATCGCAAGTTTTAATTACGCCAGGGATTGCCTTTTCTACAGTAAATTATTCAAAAAATAATTTTTTACTGTCGCAAATTTTAAGTGCGCCAGGGATTGGCTTTTCTAGAGTAAATTATTCAAAAAATAATTTTATACTGTCGCAAATTTTAATTACGCCAGGGAGTGCCTTTTCTATAGTAAATTATTCAAAAAATAATTTTATACTGTCGCAAATTTTAATTGCGCCAGGGATTGCCTTTTCTATAGTAAATTATTCAAAAAATAATTTTCTACTGTCGCAAATTTTAATTACGCCAGGGATTGCCTTTTCTACAGTAAATTATTCAAAAAATAATTTTCTACTGTCGCAAATTTTAAATATCCCAGGGATTGCCTTTTCTATAGTAAATTATTCAAAAAATAATTTTCTACTGTCGCAAATTTTAAATATCCCAGAGATTGCCTTTTCTATAGTAAATTACTCAAAAAATAATTTTCTACTGTCGCAAATTTTAATTACGCCAGGGATTGCCTTTTCTATAGTAAATTATTCAAAAAATAATTTTCTACTGTCGCAAATTTTAATTGCGCCAGGGATTGCCTTTTCTATAGTAAATTATTCAAAAAATAATTTTATACTGTCGCAAATTTTAAGTGCGCCAGGGATTGCCTTTTCTATAGTAAATTATTCAAAAAATAATTTTATAATGTCGCAAATTTTAATTACGCCAGGGATTGCCTTTTCTATAGTAAATTATTCAAAAAATAATTTTCTTCTGTCGCAAATTTTAATTACGCCAGAGATTGCCTTTTCTATAGTAAATTATTCAAAAAATAATTTTCTACTGTCGCAAATTTTAATTGCGCCAGGCATTGCCTTTTCTATAATAAATTATTCAAAAAATAATTTTCTACTGCCGCAAATTTTAATTGCGCCAGGGATTGCCTTTTCTACAGTAAATTATTCAAAAAATAATTTTCTACTGTCGCAAATTTTAATTACGCCAGGGATTGCCTTTTATATAGTAAATTTTTCAAAAATTAATTTTATACTGTCGCAAATTTTAAATACGCCAGGGATTGCCTTTTCTATAGTAAATTATTCAAAAAATAATTTTATACTGTCGCAAATTTTAATTGCGCCAGGGATTGCCTTTTCTATAGTAAATTATTCAAAAAATAATTTTCTACTGTCGCAAATTTTAATTGCGCCAGGGATTGCCTTTTCTATAGTAAATTATTCAAAAAATAATTTTCTACTGTCGCAAATTTTAATTGCGCCAAGGATTGCCTTTTCTATAGTAAATTTTTCAAAAAATAATTTTTTACTATCGCAAGTTTTAATTACGCCAGGGATTGCCTTTTCTACAGTAAATTATTCAAAAAATAATTTTTTACTGTCGCAAATTTTAAGTGCGCCAGGGATTGCCTTTTCTATAGTAAATTACTCAAAAAATAATTTTATACTGTCGCAAATTTTAATTACGCCAGGGATTGCCTTTTCTATAGTAAATTATTCAAAAAATAATTTTATACTGTCGCAAATTTTAATTGCGCCAGGGATTGCCTTTTCTATAGTAAATTATTCAAAAAATAATTTTCTACTGTCGCAAATTTTAGATATCCCAGGGATTGCCCTTTCTATAGTAAATTATTCAAAAAATAATTTTCTACTGTCGCAAATTTTAAATATCCCAGGGATTGCCTTTTCTATAGTAAATTATTCAAAAAATAATTTTCTACTGTCGCAAATTTTAATTACGCCAGGGATTGCCTTTTCTATAGTATATTATTCAAAAAATAATTTTCTACTGTCGCAAATTTTAATTGCGCCAGGGATTGCCCTTTCTATAGTAAATTATTCAAAAAATAATTTTATACTGTCGCAAATTTTAAGTGCGCCAGGGATTGCCTTCTCTATAGTAAATTATTCAAAAAATAATTTTATACTGTCGCAAATTTTAATTACGCCAGGGATTGCCTTTTCTATAGTAAATTATTCAAAAAATAATTTTCTACTGTCGCAAATTTTAATTACGCCAGGGATTGCCTTTTCTATAGTAAATTATTCAAACAATAATTTTCTACTGTCGCAAGTTTTAATTACGCCAGGGATTGCCTTTTCTACAGTAAATTATTCAAAAAATAATTTTTTACTGTCGCAAATTTTAAGTGCGCCAGGGATTGCCTTTTCTATAGTAAATTATTCAAAAAATAATTTTATACTGTCGCAAATTTTAATTACGCCAGGGATTGCCTTTTCTATAGTAAATTATTCAAAAAATAATTGTATACTGTCGCAAATTTTAATTGCGCCAGGGATTGCCTTTTCTATAGTAAATTATTCAAAAAATAATTTTCTACTGTCGCAAATTTTAATTACGCCAGGGATTGCCTTTTCTACAGTAAATTATTCAAAAAATAATTTTCTACTGTCGCAAATTTTAAATATCCCAGGGATTGCCTTTTCTATACTAAATTATTCAAAAAATAATTTTCTACTGTCGCAAATTTTAAATATCCCAGGGATTGCCTTTTCTATAGTAAATTATTCAAAAAATAATTTTCTACTGTCGCAAATTTTAATTACGCCAGGGATTGCCTTTTCTATAGTAAATTATTCAAAAAATAATTTTCTACTCTCGCAAATTTTAATTGCGCCAGGGATTGCCTTTTCTATAGTAAATTATTCAAAAAATAATGTTATACTGTCGCAAATTTTAAGTGCGCCAGGGATTGCCTTTTCTATAGTAAATTATTCAAAAAATAATTTTATACTGTCGCAAATTTTAATTACGCCAGGGATTGCCTTTTCTATAGTAAATTATTCAAAAAATAATTTTCTACTGTCGCAAATATTAATTACGCCAGGGATTGCCTTTTCTATAGTAAATTATTCAAAAAATAATTTTCTACTGTCGCAAATTTTAATTGCGCCAGGGATTGCCTTTTCTATAGTAAATTATTCAAAAAATAATTTTCTACTCTCGCAAATTTTAAGTGCGCCAGGGATTGCCTTTTCTATAGTAAATTATTCAAAAAATAATTTTATACTGTCGGAAATTTTAATTACGCCAGGGATTGCCTTTTCTATAGTAAATTATTCAAAAAATAATTTTTTACTGTCGCAAATTTTAAGTGCGCCAGGGATTGCCTTTTCTATAGTAAATTATTCAAAAAATAATTTTTTACTGTCGCAAATTTTAAGTGCGACAGGGATTGCCTTTTCTATAGTAAATTATTCAATAAATAATTTTATACTGTCGCAAATTTTAATTACGCCAGGGATTGCCTTTTCTATAGTAAATTATTCAAAAAATAATTTTCAACTGTCGCAAATTTTAATTACGCCAGGGATTGCCTTTTCTATAGTAAATTATTCAAAAAATAAATTTCTACTGTCGCAAATTTTAATTGCGCCAGGGATTGCCTTTTCTATAGTAAATTATTCAAAAAATAATTTTCTACTGTCGCAAATTTTAAGTGCGCCAGGGATTGCCTTTTCTATAGTAAATTATTCAAAAAATAATTTTCAACTGTCGCAAATTTTAATTACGCCAGGAATTGCCTTTTTAATAGTAAATTATTCAAAACATAATTTTCTACTGTCGCAAATTTTAATTACGCCAGGGATTGCCTTTTCTATAGTAAATTATTCAAAAATTAATTTTATACTGTCGCAAATTTTAAATACGCCAGGGATTGCCTTTTCTATAGTAAATTATTCAAAAAATAATTTTATACTGTCGCAAATTTTAAATACGCCAGGAATTGCCTTTTCTATAGTAAATTATTCAAAAAATAATTTTATACTGTCGCAAATTTTAATTGCGCCAGGGATTGCCTTTTCTATAGTAAATTATTCAAAAAATAATTTTCTACTGTCGCAAATTTTAATTGCGCCAGGGATTGCCTTTTCTATAGTAAATTTTTCAAAAAATAATTTTTTACTATCGCAAGTTTTAATTACGCCAGGGATTGCCTTTTCTACAGTAAATTATTCAAAAAATAATTTTTTACTGTCGCAAATTTTAAGTGCGCCAGGGATTGCCTTTTCTATAGTAAATTATTCAAAAAATAATTTTATACTGTCGCAAATTTTAATTACGCCAGGGAGTGCCTTTTCTATAGTAAATTATTCAAAAAATAATTTTATACTGTCGCAAATTTTAATTGCGCCAGGGATTGCCTTTTCTATAGTAAATTATTCAAAAAATAATTTTCTACTGTCGCAAATTTTAATTACGCCAGGGATTGCCTTTTCTACAGTAAATTATTCAAAAAATAATTTTCTACTGTCGCAAATTTTAAATATCCCAGGGATTGCCTTTTCTATAGTAAATTATTCAAAAAATAATTTTCTACTGTCGCAAATTTTAAGTGCGCCAGGGATTGCCTTTTCTATAGTAAATTACTCAAAAAATAATTTTCTACTGTCGCAAATTTTAATTACGCCTGGGATTGCCTTTCTATAGTAAATTATTCAAAAAATAATTTTCTACTGTCGCAAATTTTAATTGCGCCAGGGATTGCCTTTTCTATAGTAAATTATTCAAAAAATAATTTTATACTGTCGCAAATTTTAAGTGCGCCAGGGATTGCCTTTTCTATAGTAAATTATTCAAAAAATAATTTTATAATGTCGCAAATTTTAATTACGCCAGGGATTGCCTTTTCTATAGTAAATTATCCAAAAAATAATTTTCTTCTGTCGCAAATTTTAATTACGCCAGAGATTGCCTTTTCTATAGTAAATTATTCAAAAAATAATTTTCTACTGTCGCAAATTTTAATTGCGCCAGGCATTGCCTTTTCTATAATAAATTATTCAAAAAATAATTTTCTACTGTCGCAAATTTTAATTGCGCCAGGGATTGCCTTTTCTACAGTAAATTATTCAAAAAATAATTTTCTACTGTCGCAAATTTTAATTACGCCAGGGATTGCCTTTTATATAGTAAATTTTTCAAAAATTAATTTTATACTGTCGCAAATTTTAAATACGCCAGGGATTGCCTTTTCTATAGTAAATTATTCAAAAAATAATTTTATACTGTCGCAAATTTTAAATACGCCAGGGATTGCCTTTTCTATAGTAAATTATTCAAAAAATAATTTTATACTGTCGCAAATTTTAATTGCGCCAGGGATTGCCTTTTCTATAGTAAATTTTTCAAAAAATAATTTTTTACTATCGCAAGTTTTAACTACGCCAGGGATTGCCTTTTCTACAGTAAATTATTCAAAAAATAATTTTTTACTGTCGCAAATTTTAAGTGCGCCAGGGATTGCCTTTTCTATAGTAAATTTCTCAAAAAATAATTTTATACTGTCGCAAATTTTAATTACGCCAGGGATTGCCTTTTCTATAGTAAATTATTCAAAAAATAATTTTATACTGTCGCAAATTTTAATTGCGCCAGGGATTGCCTTTTCTATAGTAAATTATTCAAAAAATAATTTTCTACTGTCGCAAATTTTAGATATCCCAGGGATTGCCTTTTCTATAGTAAATTATTCAAAAAATAATTTTTTACTGTCGCAAATTTTAAATATCCCAGGGATTGCCTTTTCTATAGTAAATTATTCAAAAAATAATTTTCTACTGTCGCAAATTTTAATTACGCCAGAGATTGCCTTTTCTATAGTAAATTATTCAAAAAATAATTTTCTACTGTCGCAAATTTTAATTGCGCCAGGGATTGCCTTTTCTATAGTAAATTATTCAAAAAATAATTTTATACTGTCGCAAATTTTAAGTGCGCCAGGGATTGCCTTCTCTATAGTAAATTATTCAAAAAATAATTTTATACTGTCGCAAATTTTAATTACGCCAGGGATTGCCTTTTCTATAGTAAATTATTCAAAAAATAATTTTCTACTGTCGCAAATTTTAATTACGCCAGGGATTGCCTTTTCTATAGTAAATTATTCAAAAAATAATTTTCTACTGTCGCAAGTTTTAATAACGCCAGGGATTGCCTTTTCTACAGTAAATTATTCAAAAAATAATTTTTTACTGTCGCAAATTTTAAGTGCGCCAGGGATTGCCTTTTCTATAGTAAATTATTCAAAAAATAATTTTATACTGTCGCAAATTTTAATTACGCCAGGGATTGCCTTTTCTATAGTAAATTATTCAAAAAATAATTGTATACTGTCGCAAATTTTAATTGCGCCAGGGATTGCCTTTTCTATAGTAAATTATTCAAAAAATAATTTTCTACTGTCGCAAATTTTAATTACGCCAGGGATTGCCTTTTCTACAGTAAATTATTCAAAAAATAATTTTCTACTGTCGCAAATTTTAAATATCCCAGGGATTGCCTTTTCTATACTAAATTATTCAAAAAATAATTTTCTACTGTCGCAAATTTTAAATATCCCAGGGATTGCCTTTTCTATAGTAAATTATTCAAAAAATAATTTTCTACTGTCGCAAATTTTAATTACGCCAGGGATTGCCTTTTCTATAGTAAATTATTCAAAAAATAATTTTCTACTCTCGCAAATTTTAATTGCGCCAGGGATTGCCTTTTCTATAGTAAATTATTCAAAAAATAATGTTATACTGTCGCAAATTTTAAGTGCGCCAGGGATTGCCTTTTCTATAGTAAATTATTCAAAAAATAATTTTATACTGTCGCAAATTTTAATTACGCCAGGGATTGCCTTTTCTATAGTAAATTATTCAAAAAATAATTTTCTACTGTCGCAAATATTAATTACGCCAGGGATTGCCTTTTCTATAGTAAATTATTCAAAAAATAATTTTCTACTGTCGCAAATTTTAATTGCGCCAGGGATTGCCTTTTCTATAGTAAATTATTCAAAAAATAATTTTCTACTGTCGCAAATTTTAAGTGCGCCAGGGATTGCCTTTTCTATAGTAATTTATTCAAAAAATAATTTTATACTGTCGGAAATTTTAATTACGCCAGGGATTGCCTTTTCTATAGTAAATTATTCAAAAAATAATTTTTTACTGTCGCAAATTTTAAGTGCGCCAGGGATTGCCTTTTCTATAGTAAATTATTCAATAAATAATTTTTTTCTGTCGCAAATTTTAGGTGCGACAGGGATTGCCTTTTCTATAGTAAATTATTCAATAAATAATTTTATACTGTCGCAAATTTTAATTACGCCAGGGATTGCCTTTTCTATAGTAAATTATTCAAAAAATAATTTTCAACTGTCGCAAATTTTAATTACGCCAGGGATTGCCTTTTCTATAGTAAATTATTCAAAAAATAATTTTCTACTGTCGCAAATTTTAACTGCGCCAGGGATTGCCTTTTCTATAGTAAATTATTCAAAAAATAATTTTCTACTGTCGCAAATTTTAAGTGCGCCAGGGGTTGCCTTTTCTATAGTAAATTATTCAAAAAATAATTTTCAACTGTCGCAAATTTTAATTACGCCAGGGATTGCCTTTTCTATAGTAAATTATTCAAAAAATAATTTTCTACTGTCGCAAATTTTAATTGCGCCAGGGATTGCCTTTTCTATAGTAAATTATTCAAAAAATAATTTTCTACTGTCGCAAATTTTAAGTGCGCCAGGGATTGCCTTTTCTATAGTAAATTATTCAAAAAATAATTTTATACTGTCGGAAATTTTAATTACGCCAGGGATTGCCTTTTCTATAGTAAATTATTCAAAAAATAATTTTATACTGTCGCAAATTTTAATTATGCCAGGGATTGCCTTTTCTATAGTAAATTATTCAAAAAATAATTTTCTACTGTCGCAAATTATAATTACGCCAGGGATTGCCTTTTCTACAGTAAATTATTCAAAATATAATTTTCTACTGTCGCAAATTTTAAATATCCCAGGGATTGCCTTTTCTATAGTAAATTATTCAAAAAATAATTGTCTACTGTCGCAAATTTTAAATATCCCAGGGATTGCCTTTTCTATAGTAAATTATTCAAAAAATAATTTTCTACTGTCGCAAATTTTTATTACGCCAGGGATTGCCTTTTCTATAGTAAATTATTCAAAAAATAATTTTCTACTGTCGCAAATTTTAATTGCGCCAGGGATTGCCATTTCTATAGTAAATTATTCAAAAAATAATTTTCTACTGTCGCAAATTTTAATTATGCCAGGGATTGCCTTATTGTCGCAAATTTTAAATATCCCAGGGATTGCCTTTTCTATAGTAAATTATTCAAAAAATAATTTTCTACTGTCGCAAATTTTAAATATCCCAGGGATTGCCTTTTCTATAGTAAATTATTCAAAATATAATTTTCTACTGTCGCAAATTTTAATTAGGCCAGCGATTGCCTTTTCTATAGTAAATTATTCAAAAAATAATTTTTTACTGTCGCAAATTTTAAGTGCGCCAGGGATTGCCTTTTCTAGAGTAAATTATTCAAAAAATAGTTTTCTACTGTCGCAAATTTTAAGTGCGCCAGGGATTGCCTTTTCTATAGTATATTATTCAAAAAATAATTTTATACTGTCGGAAATTTTAATTACGCCAGGGATGGCCTTTTCTATAGTAAATTATTCAAAAAATAATTTTTTTACTGTCGCAAATTTTAAGTGCGCCAGGGATTGCCTTTTCTATAGTAAATTATTCAAAAAATAATTTTTTACTGTCGCAAATTTTAAGTGCGCCAGGGATTGCCTTTTCTATAGTAAATTATTCAAAAAATAATTTTATACTGTCTCAAATTTTAATTACGCCAGGGATTGCCTTTTCTATAGTAAATTATTCAAAAAATAATTTTCAACTGTCGCAAATTTTAATTACGCCAGGGATTACCTTTTCTATAGTAAATTATTCAAAAAATAATTTTCTACTGTCGCAAATTTTAAGTGCGCCAGGGGATTGCCTTTTCTATAGTAAATTATTCAAAAAATAATTTTCTACTGTCGGAAATTTTAAGTGCGCCAGGGATTGCCTTTTCTATAGTAAATTATTCAAAAAATAATTTTATACTGTCGCAAATTTTAATTACGCCAGGGATTGCCTTTTCTATAGTAAATTATTCAAAAAATAATTTTCTACTGTCGCCAATTGTAATTGCGCCAGGGATTGCCTTTTCTATAGTAAATTATTCAAAAAATAATTTTCTACTGTCGCAAATTTTAAGTGCGCCAGGGATTGCCTTTTCTATAGTAAATTATTCAAAAAATAATTGTATACTGTCGCAAATTTTAATTACGCCAGGGATTGCCTTTTCTATAGTAAATTATTCAAAAAATAATTTTATACTGTCGCAAATTTAATTGCGCCAGGGATTGCCTTTTCTATAGTAAATTATTCAAAAAATAATTTTCTACTGTCGCAAATTTTAATTACGCCAGGGATTGCCTTTTCTACAGTAAATTATTCAAAATATAATTTTCTACTGTCGCAAATTTTAAATATCCCCAGGGATTGCCTTTTCTATAGTAAATTATTCAAAAAATAATTGTCTACTGTCGCAAATTTTAAATATCCCAGGGATTGCCTTTTCTATAGTAAATACTTCAAAAAATAATTTTCTACTGTCGCAAATTTTAATTACGCCAGGGATTGCCTTTTCTATAGTAAATTATTCAAAAAATAATTTTCTACTGTCGCAAATTTTAATTGCGCCAGGGATTGCCTTTTCTATAGTAAATTATTCAAAAAATAATTTTCTACTGTCGCAAATTTTAATTACGCCAGGGATTGCCTTTTCTATAGTAAATTATTCAAAAAATTATTTTCTACTGTCGCAAATTTTAAATATCCCAGGGATTGCCTTTTCTATAGTAAATTATTCAAAAAATAATCTTCTACTGTCGCAAATTTTAAATATCCCAGGGATTGCCTTTTCTATAGTAAATTATTCAAAAAATAATTTTCTACTGTCACAAATTTTAATTACGCCAGGGATTGCCTTTTCTATAGTAAATTATTCAAAAAATAATTTTTTACTGTCGCAAATTTTAAGTGCGCCAGGGATTGCCTTTTCTATAGTAAATTATTCAAAAAATAATTTTATACTGTCGCAAATTTTAATTACGCCAGGGATTGCCTTTTCTATAGTAAATTATTCAAAAAATAATTTTTTACTGTCGCAAATTTTAAGTGCGCCAGGGATTGCCTTTTCTATAGTAAATTATTCAAAAAATAATTTTTTACTGTCGCAAATTTTAAGTGCGCCAGGGATTGCCTTTTCTATAGTAAATTATTCAAAAAATAATTTTATACTGTCGCAAATTTTAATTACGCCAGGGATTGCCTTTTCTATAGTAAATTATTCAAAAAATAGTTTTCAACTGTCACAAATTTTAATTACGCCAGGAATTGCCTTTTCTATAGTAAATTATTCAAAAAATAAATTTCTACTGTCGCAAAATTTAATTGCGCCAGGGATTGCCTTTTCTATAGTAAATTATTCAAAAAATAATTTTCTACTGTCGCAAATTTTAAGTGCGCCAGGGATTGCCTTTTCTATAGTAAATTATTCAAAAAATAATTTTATAATGTCGCAAATTTTAATAACGCCAGGGATTGCCTTTTCTATAGTAAATTATTCAAAAAATAATTTTCTACTGTCGCAAATTTTAATTGCGCCAGGGATTGCCTTTTCTATAGTAAATTATTCAAAAAATAATTTTCTACTGTCGCAAATTTTAAGTGCGCCAGGGATTGCCTTTTCTATAGTAAATTATTCAAAAAATAATTTTATACTGTCGCAAATTTTAATTACTCCAGGGATTGCCTTTTCTATAGTAAATTATTCAAAAAATAATTTTATACTGTCGCAAATTTTAATTGCGCCAGGGATTGCCTTTTCTATAGTAAATTATTCAAAAAATTATTTTCAACTGTCGCAAATTGTAATTGCGCCATGGATTGCCTTTTCTATAGTAAATTATTCAAAAAATAATTTTTTACTGTCGCAAATTTTAAGTGCGCCAGGGATTGCCTTTTCTATAGCAAATTATTCAAAAAATAATTTTCTACTCTCGCAAATTTTAATTACGCCAGGGATTGCCTCTTCTATAGTAAATTATTCAAAAAATAATTTTCTACTGTCGCAAATTTTAATTACGCCAGGGATTGCCTTTTCTATAGTAAATTATTCAAAAAATAATTTTATACTGTCGCAAATTTTAATTACGCCAGGGATTGCCTTTTCTATAGTAAATTATTCAAAAAATAATTTTTTACTATCGCAAATTTTAAGTGCGCCAGGGATTGCCTTTTCTATAGTAAATTATTCAAAAAATAATTTTATACTGTCGCAAATTTTAATTACGCCAGGGATTGCCTTTTCTATAGTAAATTATTCAAAAAATAATTTTTTACTGTCGCAAATTTTAAGTGCGCCAGGGATTGCCTTTTCTATAGTAAATTATTCAAAAAATAATTTTTTACTGTCGCAAATTTTAAGTGCGCCAGGGATTGCCTCTTCTATAGTAAATTATTCAAAAAATAATTTTATACTGTCGCAAATTTTAATTACGCCAGGGATTGCCTTTTCTATAGTAAATTATTCAAAAAATAATTTTCTACTGTCGCAAATTTTAATTGCGCCAAGGATTGCCGTTTCTATAGTAAATTATTCAAAAAATAATTTTATACTGTCGGAAATTTTAATTACGCCAGGGATTGCCTTTTCTATAGTAAATTATTCAAAAAATAATTTTTTACTGTCGCAAATTTTAAGTGCGCCAGGGATTGCCTTTTCTATAGTAAATTATTCAAAAAATAATTTTTTACTGTCGCAAATTTTAAGTACGCCAGGGATTGCCTTTTCTATAGTAAATTATTCAAAAAGTAATTTTATACTGTCGCAAATTTTAATTACGCCAACGATTGCCTTTTCTATAGTAAATTATTCAAAAAATAATTTTCTACTGTCGCAAATTTTAATTACGCCAGGGATTGCCTTTTCTATAGTAAATTATTCAAAAAATAATTTTCTACTGTCGCAAATTGTAATTGCGCCAGGGATTGCCTTTTCTATAGTAAATTATTCAAAAAATAATTTTCTACTGTCGCAAATTTTAAGTGTGCCAGGGATTGCCTTTTCTATAGTAAATTATTCAAAAAATAATTTTATACTGTCGCAAATTTTAATTGCGCCAGGGATTGCCTTTTCTATAGTAAATTATTCAAAAAATAATTTTTTACTGTCGCAAATTTTAATTGCCTTTTCTATAGTAAATTATTCAAAAAATAATTTTTTACTGTCGCAAATTTTAATTACGCCAAGGATTGCCTTTTCTATAGTAAATTATTCAAAAAATAATTTTTTACTGTCGCAAATTTTAAATACGCCAGGGATTGCCTTTTCTATAGTAAATTATTCAAAAAATAATTTTTTACTGTCGCAAATTTTAATTACGCCAGGGATTGCCTTTTATATAGTAAATTATTCAAAAAATAATTTTTTACTGTCGCAAATTTTAAATATCCCATGGATTGCCTTTTCTATAGTAAATTATTCAAAAAATAATTTTTTACTGTCGCAAATTTTAATTACGCCAGGGATTGCCTTTTCTATAGTAAATTATTCAAAAAAAAATTTTTTACTGTCGCAAATTTCAAATCCGCCAGGGATTGCCTTTTCTATAGTAAATTATTCAAAAAATCATTTTATACTGTCGCAAATTTTAATTACGCCAGGTATTGCCTTTTCTATAGTAAATTATTCAAAAAATAATTTTCTACTGTCGCAAATTTTAATTACGCCAGGGATTGCCTTTTCTATAGTAAATTATTCAAAAAATAATTTTCTACTGTCGCAAATTTTAATTACGCGAGGGATTGCCTTTTCTATAGTAAATTATTCAAAAAATAATTTTTTACTGTCGCAAATTTTAATTGCGCCAGGGATTGCCTTTTATATAGTAAATTATTAAAAAAATAATTTTTTACTCTCGCAAATTTTAATTGCTCCAAGATTGCCTTTTCTATAGTAAATTATTCAAAAAATAATTTTTTACTGCCGGAAATTTTAAGTGCGCCAGGGATTGCCTTTTCTATAGTAAATTATTCAAAAAATAATTTTTTACTGTCGCAAGTTTTAATTACGACAGGGATTGCCTTTTCTATAGTAAATTATTCAAAAAATAATTTTCTACTGTCGCAAATTTTAAGTGCGCCAGGGATTGCCTTTTCAATATAAAATTATTCAAAAAATAATTTTCTACTGTCGCAAATTTTAATTACGCCAGGGATTGCCTTTTCTTTAGTAAATTATTCAAAAAATAATTTTCTACTGTCGCAAATTGTAATTGCGCCAGGGATTGCCTTTTCTATAGTAAATTATTCAAAAAATAATTTTCTACTGTCGCAAATTTTAAGTGCGCCAGGGATTGCCTTTTCTATAGTAAATTATTCAAAAAATAATTTTATACTGTCGCAAATTTTAATTGCGCCAGGGATTGCCTTTTCTATAGTAAATTATTCAAAAAATAATTTTCTACTGTCGCAAATTTTAATTACGCCAGGGATTGCCTTTTCTATAGTAAATTATTCAAAAAATAATTTTTTACTGTCGCAAATTTTAAGTGCGCCAGGTATTGCCTTTTCTATAGTAAATTATTCAAAAAATAATTTTTTACTGTCGCAAATTTTAACTACGCCAGGGATTGCCTTTTCTATAGTAAATTATTCAAAAAATAATTTTTTACTGTCGCAAATTTTAATTGCGCCATGGATTGCCTTTTCTATAGTAAATTATTCAAAAAATCATTTTCTACTGTCGCAAATTTTAATTACGCCAGCGATTGCCTTTTCTATAGTAAATTATTCAAAAAATAATTTTTTACTGTCGCAAATTTTAAGTGCGCCAGGGATTGCCTTTTCTATAGTAAATTTTGCAAAAAATAATTTTTTACTGTCGCAAATTTTAATTACGCCAGGGATTGCCTTTTCTATAGTAAATTATTCAAAAAATAATTTTTTACTATCGCAAGTTTTAATTGCGCCAGGGACTGCCTTTTCTACAGCAAATTATTCAAAAAATAATTTTCTACTGTCGCAAATTTTAATTACGCCAGGGATTGCCTTTTCTATAGTAAATTATTCAAAAAATAATTTTTTACTGTCGCAAATTTTAAGTGCGCCAGGGATTGCCTTTTCTATAGTAAATTTTGCAAAAAATAATTTTCTACTGTCGCAAATTTTAATTACGCCAGGGATTGCCTTTTCTATAGTAAATTATTCAAAAAATAATTTTCAACTGTCGCTAATTTTAAATACGCCAGGGATTGCCTTTTCTATAGTAAATTATTCAAAAAATAATTTTCTACTGTCGCAAATTTTAATTACGCCAGGGATTGCCATTTCTATAGTAAATTATTCAAAAAATAATTTTCTACTGTCGCAAATTTTAATTGCCTTTTCTATAGTAAATTATTCAAAAAATAATTTTTTACTGTCGCAAATTTTAATTACGCCAAGGATTGCCTTTTCTATAGTAAATTATTCAAAAAATAATTTTTTACTGTCGCAAATTTTAAATACGCCAGGGATTGCCTTTTCTATAGTAAATTATTCAAAAAATAATTTTTTACTGTGGCAAATTTTAATTACGCCAGGGATTGCCTTTTCTATAGTAAATTATTCAAAAAATAATTTTTTACTGTCGCAAGTTTTAAATATCCCAAGGATTGCCTTTTCTATAGTAAATTATTCAAAAAATAATTTTTTACTGTCGCAAATTTTAATTACGCCAGGGATTGCCTTTTCTATAGTAAATTATTCAAAAAATAATTTTTTACTGTCGCAAATTTCAAATCCGCCAGGGATTGCCTTTTCTATAGTAAATTATTCAAAAAATCATTTTATACTGTCGCAAATTTTAATTACGCCAGGTATTGCCTTTTCTATGGTAAATTATTCAAAAAATAATTTTCTACTGTCGCAAATTTTAATTACGCCAGGGATTGCCTTTTCTATAGTAAATTATTCAAAAAATAATTTTCTATTGTCGCAAATTTTAATTACGCCAGGAATTGCCTTTTCTATAGTAAATTATTCAAAAAATAATTTTTTACTGTCGCAAATTTTAATTGCGCCAGGGATTGCCTTTTATATTGTAAATTATTCAAAAAATAATTTTTTACTCTCGCAAATTTTAATTGCTCCAGGATTGCCTTTTCTATAGTAAATTATTCAAAAAATAATTTTTTACTGCCGGAAATTTTAAGTGCGCCAGGGATTGCCTTTTCTATAGTAAATTATTCAAAAAATAATTTTTTACTGTCGCAAGTTTTAATTACGACAGGGATTGCCTTTTCTATAGTAAATTATTCAAAAAATAATTTTCTACTGTCGCAAATTTTAAGTGCGCCAGGGATTGCCTTTTCTATAGTAAATTATTCAAAAAATAATTTTATACTGTCGCAAATTTTAATTACGCCAGGGATTGCCTTTTCTATAGTAAATTATTCAAAATATAATTTTCAACTGTCGCAAATTTTAATTACGCCAGGGATTGCCTTTTCTATAGTAAATTATTCAAAAAATAATTTTCTACTGTCGCAAATTTTAATTGCGCCAGGGATTGCCTTTTCTATAGTAAATTATTCAAAAAATAATTTTCTACTGTCGCAAATTTTAAGTGAGCCAGGGATTGCCTTTTCTATAGTAAATTATTCAAAAAATAATTTTATACTGTCGCAAATTTTAATTACGCCAGGGATTGCCTTTTCTATAGTAAATTATTCAAAAAATAATTTTCTACTGTCGCAAATTTTAATTACGCCAGGGATTGCCTTTTCTATAGTAAATTATTCAAAAAATAATTTTTTACTGTCGCAAATTTTAATTACGCCAGGGATTGCCTTTTCTATAGCAAATTATTCAAAAAATAATTTTTTACTGTCGCAAATTTTAATTGCGCCAGGGATTGCCTTTTCTATAGTAAATTATTCAAAAAATAATTTTCTACTGTCGCAAATTTTAATTAGGCCAGGGATTGCATTTTCTATAGTAAATTATTCAAAAAATAATTTTTTACTGTCGCAAATATTAAGTGCGCCAGGGATTGCCTTTTCTATAGTAAATTATTCAAAAAAGAATTTTCTACTGTCGCAAATTTTAATTACGCCAGGGATTGCCTTTTCTATAGTAAATTATTCAAAAAATAATTTTCAACTGTCGCAAATTTTAATTGCGCCAGGGATTGCCTTTTCTATAGTAAATTATTCAAAAAATAATTTTTTACTGTCGCAAATTTTAATTACGCCAGGGATTGCCTTTTCTATAGTAAATTATTCAAAAAATAATTTTTTACTGTCGCAAATTTTAAATATCCCAGGAATTGCCTTTTCTATAGTAAATTATTCAAAAAATAATTTTCAACTGTCGCAAATTTTAATTACGCCAGGGATTGCCTTTTATATAGTAAATTATTCAAAAAATAATTTTCAACTGTCGCAAATTTTAATTACGCCAGGGATTGCCTTTTCTATAGTAAATTATTCAAAAAATAATTTTTTACTGTCGCAAATTTTAATTACGCCAGGGATTGCCTTTTCTATAGTAAATTATTCAAAAAATAATTTTTTAATGTCGCAAATTTTAATTACGCCAGGGATTGCCTTTTCTATAGTAAATTATTCAAAAAATAATTTTTTACTGTCGCAAATTTTAATTGCGCCAGGGATTGCCTTTTCTATAGTAAATTATTCAAAAAATAATTTTCAACTGTCGCAAATTTTAATTGCGCCAGGGATTGCCTTTTATATAGTAAATTATTCAAAAAATAATTTTTTACTGTCGCAAATTTTAAGTGCGCCAGGGATTGCCTTTTCTATAGTAAATTTTGCAAAAAATAATTTTCTACTGTCGCAAATTTTAATTACGCCAGGGATTGCCTTTTCTATAGTAAATTATTCAAAAAATAATTTTCAACTGTCGCAAATTTTAATTGCGCCAGGGATTGCCTTTTCTATAGTAAATTATTCAAAAAATAATTTTTTACTGTCGCAAATTTTAATTACGCCAGGGATTGCCTTTTCTATAGTAAATTATTCAAAAAATAATTTTTTACTGTCGCAAATTTTAAATATCCCAGGAATTGCCTTTTCTATAGTAAATTATTCAAAAAATAATTTTCAACTGTCGCAAATTTTAATTACGCCAGGGATTGCCTTTTATATAGTAAGTTATTCAAAAAATAATTTTCAACTGTCGCAAATTTTAATTACGCCAGGGATTGCCTTTTCTATAGTAAATTATTCAAAAAATAATTTTTTACTGTCGCAAATTTTAATTACGCCAGGGATTGCCTTTTCTATAGTAAATTATTCAAAAAATAATTTTTTACTGTCGCAAATTTTAATTACGCCAGGGATTGCCTTTTCTATAGTAAATTATTCAAAAAATAATTTTTTACTGTCGCAAATTTTAATTGCGCCAGGGATTGCCTTTTCTATAGTAAATTATTCAAAAAATAATTTTCAACTGCCGCAAATTTTAATTGCGCCAGGGATTGCCTTTTATATAGTAAATTATTCAAAAAATAATTTTTTACTGTCGCAAATTTTAAGTGCGCCAGGGATTGCCTTTTCTATAGTAAATTTTGCAAAAAATAATTTTCTACTGTCGCAAATTTTAATTACGCCTGGGATTGCCTTTTCTATAGTAAATTATTCAAAAAATAATTTTCAACTGTCGCAAATTTTAAATACGCCAGGGATTGCCTTTTCTATAGTAAATTATTCAAAAAATAATTTTCTATTGTCGCAAATTTTAATTACGCCAGGGATTGCCTTTTCTATAGTAAATTATTCAAAAAATAATTTTCAACTGTCGCAAATTTTAAATACGCCAGGGATTGCCTTTTCTATAGTAAATTATTCAAAAAATAATTTTCTACTGTCGCAAATTTTAATTACGCCAGGGATTGCCTTTTCTATAGTAAATTATTCAAAAAATAATTTTATACTGTCGCAAATTTTAAATGCGCCAGGGATTGCCTTTTCTATAGTAAATAATTCAAAAAATAATTTTATACTGTCGCAAATTTTAATTACGCCAGGGATTGCCTTTTCTATAGTAAATTATTCAAAAAATAATTTTATACTGTCGCAAATTTTAATTACGCCAGGGATTGCCTTTTCTATAGTACATTATTCAAAAAATAATTTTTTACTGTCGCAAATTTTAATTGCGCCAGGGATTGCCTTTTCTATAGTAAATTATTCAAAAAATAATTTTCAACTGTCGCAAATTGTAATTGCGCCAGGGATTGCCTTTTCTATAGTAAATTATTCAAAAAATAATTTTTTACTGTCGCAAATTTTAATTACGCCAGGGATTGCCTTTTCTATAGTAAATTATTCAAAAAATAATTTTTTACTGTCGCAAATTTTAATTACGCCAGGGATTGCCTTTTCTATAGTAAATTATTCAAAAAATAATTTTCTACTGTCGCAAATTTTAAATACGCCAGGGATTGCCTTTTCTATAGTAAATTATTCAAAAAATAATTTTTTACTGTCGCAAATTTTAATTACGCCAAGGATTGCCTTTTCTATCGTAAATTATTCAAAAAATAATTTTTTACTGTCGCAAATTTTAATTACGCCAGGGATTGCCTTTTCTATAGTAAATTATTCAAAAAATAATTTTTTACTGTCGCAAATTTTAATTACGCCAGGGATTGCCTTTTCTATCGTAAATTATTCAAAAAATAATTTTCAACTGTAGCAAATTTTAAGTGCGCCAGGGATTGCCTTTTCTATAGTAAATAATTCAAAAAATAATTTTATACTGTCGCAAATTTTAATTACGCCAGGGATTGCCTTTTCTATAGTAAATTATTCAAAAAATAATTTTATACTGTCGCAAATTTTAAGTGCGCCAGGGATTGCCTTTTCTATAGTAAATAATTCAAAAAATAATTTTCTACTGTCGCAAATTTTAAGTGCGCCAGGGATTGCCTTTTCTATAGTAAATTTTTCAAAAAATAATTTTCTACTGTCGCAAATTTTAAGTGCGCCAGGGATTGCCTTTTCTATAGTAAATTATTCAAAAAATAATTTTCTAATGTCGCTTATTTTAAATACGCCAGGGATTGCCATTTTTATAGTAAATTATTCAAAAAATAATTTTCTAATGTCGCAAATTTTAAATACGCCAGGGATTGCCTTTTCTACAGTAAATTATTCAAAAAAATAATTTTTTACTGTCGCAAATTTTAATTACGCCAGGGATTGCCTTTTCTATAGTAAATTATTCAAAAAATAATTTTATACTGTCGCAAATTTTAAGTGCGCCAGGGATTGCCTTTTCTATAGTAAATAATTCAAAAAATAATTTTATACTGTCGCAAATTTTAATTACGCCAGGGATTTCCTTTTCTATAGTAAATTATTCAAAAAATAATTTTATACTGTCGCAAATTTTAATTACGCCAGGGATTGCCTTTTCTATAGTACATTATTCAAAAAATAATTTTTTACTGTCGCAAATTTTAATTGCGCCAGGGATTGCCTTTTCTATAGTAAATTATTCAAAAAATAATTTTCAACTGTCGCAAATAGTAATTGCGCCAGGGATTGCCTTTTCTATAGTAAATTATTCAAAAAATAATTTTTTACTGTCGCAAATTTTAATTACGCCAGGGATTGCCTTTTCTATAGTAAATTATTCAAAAAATAATTTTTTACTGTCGCAAATTTTAATTACGCCAGGGATTGCCTTTTCTATAGTAAATTATTCAAAAAATAATTTTATACTGTCGCAAATTTTAAGTGCGCCAGGGATTGCCTTTTCTATAGTAAATAATTCAAAAAATAATTTTCTACTGTCGCAAATTTTAAGTGCGCCAGGGATTGTCTTTTCTATAGTAAATTTTTCAAAAAATAATTTTCTACTGTCGCAAATTTTAAGTGCGCCAGGGATTGCCTTTTCTATAGTAAATTATTCAAAAAATAATTTTCTACTGTCGCAAATTTTAAATACGCCAGGGATTGCCATTTCTATAGTAAATTATTCAAAAAATAATTTTCTACTGTCGCAAATTTTAAATACGCCAGGGATTGCCTTTTCTATAGTAAATTATTCAAAAAAATAATTTTTTACAGTCCCAAATTTTAATTACGCCAGGGATTGCCTTTTCTATAGTAAATTATTCAAAAAATAATTTTTTACTGTCGCAAATTTTAATTACGCCAGGGATTGCCTTTTCTATCGTAAATTATTCAAAAAATAATTTTTTACTGTCGCAAATTTTAATTACGCCAGGGATTGCCTTTTCTATAGTAAATTATTCAAAAAATAATTTTTTATTGTCGCAAATTTTAAATACGCCAGGGATTGCCTTTTCTATCGTAAATTATTCAAAAAATAATTTTCAACTGTCGCAAATTTTAAGTGCGCCAGGGATTGCCTTTTCTATAGTAAATAATTCAAAAAATAATTTTATACTGTCGCAAATTTTAATTACGCCAGGGATTGCCTTTTCTATAGTAAATTATTCAAAAAATAATTTTATACTGTCGCAAATTTTAAGTGCGCCAGGGATTGCCTTTTCTATAGTAAATAATTCAAAAAATAATTTTCTACTGTCGCAAATTTTAAGTGCGCCAGGGATTGCCTTTTCTATAGTAAATTTTTCAAAAAATAATTTTCTACTGTCGCAAATTTTAAGTGCGCCAGGGATTGCCTTTTCTATAGTAAATTATTCAAAAAATAATTTTCTACTGTCGCAAATTTTAAATACGCCAGGGATTGCCATTTTTATAGTAAATTATTCAAAAAATAATTTTCTACTGTCGCAAATTTTAAATACGCCAGGGATTGCCTTTTCTATAGTAAATTATTCAAAAAAATAATTTTTTGCTGTCGCAAATTTTAATTACGCCAGGGATTGCCTTTTCTATAGTAAATTATTCAAAAAATAATTTTTTACTGTCGCAAATTTTAATTACGCCAGGGATTGCCTTTTCTATCGTAAATTATTCAAAAAATAATTTTTTACTGTCGCAAATTTTAATTACGCCAGGGATTGCCTTTTCTATAGTAAATTATTCAAAAAATAATTTTCAACTGTCCCAAATTTTAATTACGCCAGGGACTGCCTTTTCTATAGTAAATTATTCAAAAAATAATTTTCTACTGTCGCAAATTTTAATTACGCCAGGGATTGCCTTTTCTATAGTAAATTATTCAAAAAATAATTTTCAACTGTCGCAAATTTTAATTACGCCAGGGATTGCCTTTTCTATAGTAAATTATTCAAAAAATAATTTTTTACTATCCCAAGTTTTAATTACGCCAGGGATTGCCTTTTCTACAGTAAATTATTCAAAAAATAATGTTTTACTTTCGCAAGTTTTAATTGCGCCAGGGATTGCCTATTCTACAGTAAATTATTCAAAAAATAATTTTCTACTGTCGCAAATTTTAATTACGCCAGGGATTGCCTTTTATATAGTAAATTTTTCAAAAATTAATTTTCTACTGTCGCAAATTTTAATTGCGCCAGGGATTGCCTTTTATATAGTAAATTATTCAAAAAATAATTTTCTACTGTCGCAAATTTTAAATATCCCAGGGATTGCCTTTTCTTTAGTAAATTATTCAAAAAATAATTTTCAACTGTCGCAAATTTTAATTACGCCAGGGATTGCCTTTTCTATAGTAAATTATTCAAAAAATAATTTTCTACTGTCGCAAATTTTAATTACGCCAGGTATTGCCTCTTCTATAGTAAATTATTCAAAAAATAATTTTTTACTGTCGCAAATTTTAAATATCCCAGGGATTGCCTTTTCTATAGTAAACTTTTCAAAAAATAATTTTCTACTGTCGCAAATTTTAAATATCCCAGGGATTGCCTTTTCTATAGTAAATTTCTCACAAAATAATTTTCTACTGTCGCAAATTTTAATTGCGCCAGGGATTGCCTTTTCTGTAGTAAATTATTCAAAAAATAATTTTCTACTGTCGCAAATTTTAAATATCCCAGGGATTGCCTTTTCTATAGTAAACTTTTCAAAAAATAATTTTCTACTGTCGCAAATTTTAATTACGCCAGGGATTGCCTTTTCTATAGTAAATTTTGCAAAAAATAATTTTTTACTGTCGCAAATTTTAATTGCGCCAGGGATTGCCTTTTCTATAGTAAATTATTCAAAAAATAATTTTTTACTATCGCAAATTTTAATTACGCCAGGGATTGCCTTTTCTATAGTAAATTATTCAAAAAATAATTTTCTACTGTCGCAAATTTTAATTACGCCAGGGATTGCCTTTTATATAGTAAATTATTCAAAAAATAATTTTCTACTGTCGCAAATTTTAAATATCCCAGGGATTGCCTTTTCTTTAGTAAATTATTCAAAAAATAATTTTTTACTGTCGCAAATTTTAAATATCCCAGGGATTGCCTTTTCTATAGAAAATTATTCAAAAAATAATTTTTTACTATCGCAAATTTCAAATCCGCCAGGGATTGCCTTTTCTATAGTAAATTATTCAAAAAATAATTTTCAACTGTCGCAAATTTTAATTGCGCCAGGGATTGCCTTTTCTATAGTAAATTATTCAAAAAATAATTTTTTACTGTCGCAAATTTTAATTACGCCAGGGATTGCCTTTTCTATAGTAAATTATTCAAAAAATAATTTTCTACTGTCGCAAATTTTAATTACGCCAGGGATTGCCTTTTATATAGTAAATTATTCAAAAAATAATTTTCTACTGTCGCAAGTTTTAATTACGCCAGGGATTGCCTTTTCTTTAGTAAATTATTCAAAAAATAATTTTTTACTGTCGCAAATTTTAAATATCCCAGGGATTGCCTTTTCTATAGAAAATTATTCAAAAAATAATTTTTTACTGTCGCAAATTTCAAATCCGCCAGGGATTGCCTTTTCTATAGTAAATTATTCAAAAAATAATTTTCAACTGTCGCAAATTTTAATTTCGCCAGGGATTGACTTTTCTATAGTAAATTATTCAAAAAATAATTTTCTACTGTCGCAAATTTTAAGTGCGCCAGGGATTGCCTTTTCTATAGTAAATTATTCAAAAAATAATTTTCAACTGTCGCAAATTTTAATTGCGCCAGGGATTGCCTTTTCTATAGTAAATTATTCAAAAAATAATTTTCAACTGTCGCAAATGTTAATTACCCCAGGGATTGCCTTTTCTATAGTAAATTATTCAAAAAATAATTTTCTACTGTCGCAAATTTTAATTGGGCCAGGGATTGCCTTTTCTATAGTAAATTATTCAAAAAATAATTTTCAACTGTCGCAAATTTTAAATACGCCAGGGATTGCCTTTTCTATAGTAAATTATTCAAAAAATAATTTTTTACTGTCGCAAATTTTAATTACGCCAGGGATTGCCTTTTATACAGTAAATTTTTCAAAATATTAATTTTTTACTGTCGCAAATTTTAATTACGCCAGGGATTGTCTTTTCTATAGTAAATTATTCAAAAAATAATTTTTTACTGTCGCAAATTTTAATTGCGCAAGGGATTGCCTTTTCTATAGTAAATTATTCAAAAAATAATTTTCAACTGTCGCAAATTTTAAATACGCCAGGGATTGCCTTTTCTATAGTAAATTATTCAAAAAATAATTTTTTACGGTCGCAAATTTTAATTACGCCAGGGATCGCCTTTTCTATAGTAAATTTTGCAAAAAATAATTTTTTACTGTCGCAAATTTTAATTGCGCCAGGGATTGCCTTTTCTATAGTAAATTATTCAAAAAATAATTTTTTACTGTCGCAAATTTTAATTACGCCAGGGATTGCCTTTTCTATAGTAAATTATTCAAAAAATAATTTTCTACTGTCGCAAATTTTAATTACGCCAGGGATTGCCTTTTATATAGTAAATTATTCAAAAAATAATTTTCTACTGTCGCAAATTTTAAATATCCCAGGGATTGCCTTTTCTTTAGTAAATTATTCAAAAAATAATTTTTTACTGTCGCAAATTTTAAATATCCCAGGGATTGCCTTTTCTATAGAAAATTATTCAAAAAATAATTTTTACTGTCGCAAATTTCAAATCCGCCAGGGATTGCCTTTTCTATAGTAAATTATTCAAAAAATAATTTTCAACTGTCGCAAATTTTAATTGCGCCAGGGATTGCCTTTTCTATAGTAAATTATTCAAAAAATAATTTTCTACTGTCGCAAATTTTAAGTGCGCCAGGGATTGCCTTTTCTATAGTAAATTATTCAAAAAATAATTTTCAACTGTCGCAAATTTTAATTGCGCCAGGGATTGCCTTTTCTATAGTAAATTATTCAAAAAATAATTTTCAACTGTCGCAAATTTTAATTACCCCAGGGATTGCCTTTTCTATAGTAAATTATTCAAAAAATAATTTTTTACTGTCGCAAATTTTAAGTGCGCCAGGGATTGCCTTTTCTATAGTAAATTCTTCAAAAAAATAATTTTTTACTATCGCAAGTTTTAATTGCGCCAGGGATTGCCTTTTCTACAGTAAATTTTTCAAAATATTAATTTTTTACTGTCGCAAATTTTAAATATCCCAGGGATTGCCTTTTCTATAGTAAATTATTCAAAAAATAATTTTATAATGTCGCAAATTTTAATTACGCCAGGGATTGCCTTTTCTATAGTAAATTATTCAAAAAATAATTTTTTAATGTCGCAAATTTTAAGTACGCCAGGGATTGCCTTTTCTATAGTAAATTATTCAAAAAATAATTTTCTACTGTCGCAAATTTCAAATCCGCCAGGGATTGCCTTTTCTATAGTAAATTATTCAAAAAATAATTTTCAACGGTCGCAAATTTTAATTACGCCAGGGATTGCCTTTTCTATAGTAAATTATTCAAAAAATAATTTTATACTGTCGCAAATTTTAAATACGCCAGGGATTGCCTTTTCTATAGTAAATTATTCAAAAAATAATTTTCTACTGTCGCAAATTTTAATTACGCCAGGGATTGCCTTTTCTATAGTAAATTATTCAAAAAATAATTTTCTACTGTCGCAAATTTTAATTACGCCAGGGATTGCCTTTTCTATAGTAAATTATTCAAAAAATAATTTTCTACTGTCGCAAATTTCAAATCCGCCAGGGATTGCCTTTTCTATAGTAAATTATTCAAAAAATAATTTTCAACTGTCGCAAATTTTAATTACGCCAGGGATTGCCTTTTCTATAGTAAATTATTCAAAAAATAATTTTCTACTGTCGCAAATTTCAAATCCGCCAGGATTTGCCTTTTCTATAGTAAATTATTCAAAAAATAATTTTCAACTGTCGCAAATTTTAATTACGCCAGGGATTGCCTTTTCTATAGTAAATTATTCAAAAAATAATTTTCGACTGTCGCAAATTTTAATTACGCCAGGGATTGCCTTTTCTATAGTAAATTATTCAAAAAATAATTTTCTACTGTCGCAAATTTTAATTACGCCAGGGATTGCCTTTTCTATAGTAAACTTTTCAAAAAATAATTTTCTACTGTCGCAAATTTTAATTACGCCAGGGATTGCCTTTTCTATAGTAAATTATTCAAAAAATAATTTTTTACTGTCGCAAATTTCAAATCCGCCAGGGATTGCCTTTTCTATAGTAAATTATTCAAAAAATAATTTTTTACTATCGCAAATTTTAATTGCGCCAGGGATTGCCTTTTCTATAGTAAATTATTCAAAAAATAATTTTCAACTGTCGCAAATTTTAAATACGCCAGGGATTGCCTTTTCTATAGTAAATTATTCAAAAAATAATTTTTCACGGTCGCAAATTTTAATTACGCCAGGGATTGCCTTTTCTATAGTAAATTTTGCAAAAAATAATTTTTTACTGTCGCAAATTTTAATTGCGCCAGGGATTGCCTTTTCTATAGTAAATTATTCAAAAAATAATTTTTTACTGTCGCAAATTTTAATTACGCCAGGGATTGCCTTTTCTATAGTAAATTATTCAAAAAATAATTTTCTACTGTCGCAAATTTTAATTACGCCAGGGATTGCCTTTTATATAGTAAATTTCTCAAAAAATAATTTTCTACTGTCGCAAATTTTAAATATCCCAGGGATTGCCTTTTCTTTAGTAAATTGTTCAAAAAATAATTTTCAACTGTCGCAAATTTTAAATACGCCAGGGATTGCCTTTTCTATAGTAAATTATTCAAAAAATAATTTTCTATTGTCGCAAATTTTAATTACGCCAGGGATTGCCTTTTCTATAGTAAATTATTCAAAAAATAATTTTCAACTGTCGCAAATTTTAAATACGCCAGGGATTGCCTTTTCTATAGTAAATTATTCAAAAAATAATTTTCTACTGTCGCAAATTTTAATTACGCCAGGGATTGCCTTTTCTATAGTAAATTATTCAAAAAATAATTTTATACTGTCGCAAATTTTAAATGCGCCAGGGATTGCCTTTTCTATAGTAAATAATTCAAAAAATAATTTTATACTGTCGCAAATTTTAATTACGCCAGGGATTGCCTTTTCTATAGTAAATTATTCAAAAAATAATTTTATACTGTCGCAAATTTTAATTACGCCAGGGATTGCCTTTTCTATAGTACATTATTCAAAAAATAATTTTTTACTGTCGCAAATTTTAATTGCGCCAGGGATTGCCTTTTCTATAGTAAATTATTCAAAAAATAATTTTCAACTGTCGCAAATTGTAATTGCGCCAGGGATTGCCTTTTCTATAGTAAATTATTCAAAAAATAATTTTTTACTGTCGCAAATTTTAATTACGCCAGGGATTGCCTTTTCTATAGTAAATTATTCAAAAAATAATTTTTTACTGTCGCAAATTTTAATTACGCCAGGGATTGCCTTTTCTATAGTAAATTATTCAAAAAATAATTTTCTACTGTCGCAAATTTTAAATACGCCAGGGATTGCCTTTTCTATAGTAAATTATTCAAAAAATAATTTTTTACTGTCGCAAATTTTAATTACGCCAAGGATTGCCTTTTCTATCGTAAATTATTCAAAAAATAATTTTTTACTGTCGCAAATTTTAATTACGCCAGGGATTGCCTTTTCTA
The DNA here is from genome assembly GCA_963930735.1 of Dioctria linearis. NCBI lineage: Eukaryota > Metazoa > Arthropoda > Insecta > Diptera > Asilidae > Dioctria > Dioctria linearis. The sequence continues at coordinate 4,587 of CAWVNZ010002280.1, read as the reverse complement.
TAGTAAATTATTCAAAAAATAATTTTTTACTGTCGCAAATTTTAATTACGCCAGGGATTGCCTTTTCTATCGTAAATTATTCAAAAAATAATTTTCAACTGTAGCAAATTTTAAGTGCGCCAGGGATTGCCTTTTCTATAGTAAATAATTCAAAAAATAATTTTATACTGTCGCAAATTTTAATTACGCCAGGGATTGCCTTTTCTATAGTAAATTATTCAAAAAATAATTTTATACTGTCGCAAATTTTAAGTGCGCCAGGGATTGCCTTTTCTATAGTAAATAATTCAAAAAATAATTTTCTACTGTCGCAAATTTTAAGTGCGCCAGGGATTGCCTTTTCTATAGTAAATTTTTCAAAAAATAATTTTCTACTGTCGCAAATTTTAAGTGCGCCAGGGATTGCCTTTTCTATAGTAAATTATTCAAAAAATAATTTTCTAATGTCGCTTATTTTAAATACGCCAGGGATTGCCATTTTTATAGTAAATTATTCAAAAAATAATTTTCTAATGTCGCAAATTTTAAATACGCCAGGGATTGCCTTTTCTACAGTAAATTATTCAAAAAAATAATTTTTTACTGTCGCAAATTTTAATTACGCCAGGGATTGCCTTTTCTATAGTAAATTATTCAAAAAATAATTTTATACTGTCGCAAATTTTAAGTGCGCCAGGGATTGCCTTTTCTATAGTAAATAATTCAAAAAATAATTTTATACTGTCGCAAATTTTAATTACGCCAGGGATTTCCTTTTCTATAGTAAATTATTCAAAAAATAATTTTATACTGTCGCAAATTTTAATTACGCCAGGGATTGCCTTTTCTATAGTACATTATTCAAAAAATAATTTTTTACTGTCGCAAATTTTAATTGCGCCAGGGATTGCCTTTTCTATAGTAAATTATTCAAAAAATAATTTTCAACTGTCGCAAATAGTAATTGCGCCAGGGATTGCCTTTTCTATAGTAAATTATTCAAAAAATAATTTTTTACTGTCGCAAATTTTAATTACGCCAGGGATTGCCTTTTCTATAGTAAATTATTCAAAAAATAATTTTTTACTGTCGCAAATTTTAATTACGCCAGGGATTGCCTTTTCTATAGTAAATTATTCAAAAAATAATTTTATACTGTCGCAAATTTTAAGTGCGCCAGGGATTGCCTTTTCTATAGTAAATAATTCAAAAAATAATTTTCTACTGTCGCAAATTTTAAGTGCGCCAGGGATTGTCTTTTCTATAGTAAATTTTTCAAAAAATAATTTTCTACTGTCGCAAATTTTAAGTGCGCCAGGGATTGCCTTTTCTATAGTAAATTATTCAAAAAATAATTTTCTACTGTCGCAAATTTTAAATACGCCAGGGATTGCCATTTCTATAGTAAATTATTCAAAAAATAATTTTCTACTGTCGCAAATTTTAAATACGCCAGGGATTGCCTTTTCTATAGTAAATTATTCAAAAAAATAATTTTTTACAGTCCCAAATTTTAATTACGCCAGGGATTGCCTTTTCTATAGTAAATTATTCAAAAAATAATTTTTTACTGTCGCAAATTTTAATTACGCCAGGGATTGCCTTTTCTATCGTAAATTATTCAAAAAATAATTTTTTACTGTCGCAAATTTTAATTACGCCAGGGATTGCCTTTTCTATAGTAAATTATTCAAAAAATAATTTTTTATTGTCGCAAATTTTAAATACGCCAGGGATTGCCTTTTCTATCGTAAATTATTCAAAAAATAATTTTCAACTGTCGCAAATTTTAAGTGCGCCAGGGATTGCCTTTTCTATAGTAAATAATTCAAAAAATAATTTTATACTGTCGCAAATTTTAATTACGCCAGGGATTGCCTTTTCTATAGTAAATTATTCAAAAAATAATTTTATACTGTCGCAAATTTTAAGTGCGCCAGGGATTGCCTTTTCTATAGTAAATAATTCAAAAAATAATTTTCTACTGTCGCAAATTTTAAGTGCGCCAGGGATTGCCTTTTCTATAGTAAATTTTTCAAAAAATAATTTTCTACTGTCGCAAATTTTAAGTGCGCCAGGGATTGCCTTTTCTATAGTAAATTATTCAAAAAATAATTTTCTACTGTCGCAAATTTTAAATACGCCAGGGATTGCCATTTTTATAGTAAATTATTCAAAAAATAATTTTCTACTGTCGCAAATTTTAAATACGCCAGGGATTGCCTTTTCTATAGTAAATTATTCAAAAAAATAATTTTTTGCTGTCGCAAATTTTAATTACGCCAGGGATTGCCTTTTCTATAGTAAATTATTCAAAAAATAATTTTTTACTGTCGCAAATTTTAATTACGCCAGGGATTGCCTTTTCTATCGTAAATTATTCAAAAAATAATTTTTTACTGTCGCAAATTTTAATTACGCCAGGGATTGCCTTTTCTATAGTAAATTATTCAAAAAATAATTTTCAACTGTCCCAAATTTTAATTACGCCAGGGACTGCCTTTTCTATAGTAAATTATTCAAAAAATAATTTTCTACTGTCGCAAATTTTAATTACGCCAGGGATTGCCTTTTCTATAGTAAATTATTCAAAAAATAATTTTCAACTGTCGCAAATTTTAATTACGCCAGGGATTGCCTTTTCTATAGTAAATTATTCAAAAAATAATTTTTTACTATCCCAAGTTTTAATTACGCCAGGGATTGCCTTTTCTACAGTAAATTATTCAAAAAATAATGTTTTACTTTCGCAAGTTTTAATTGCGCCAGGGATTGCCTATTCTACAGTAAATTATTCAAAAAATAATTTTCTACTGTCGCAAATTTTAATTACGCCAGGGATTGCCTTTTATATAGTAAATTTTTCAAAAATTAATTTTCTACTGTCGCAAATTTTAATTGCGCCAGGGATTGCCTTTTATATAGTAAATTATTCAAAAAATAATTTTCTACTGTCGCAAATTTTAAATATCCCAGGGATTGCCTTTTCTTTAGTAAATTATTCAAAAAATAATTTTCAACTGTCGCAAATTTTAATTACGCCAGGGATTGCCTTTTCTATAGTAAATTATTCAAAAAATAATTTTCTACTGTCGCAAATTTTAATTACGCCAGGTATTGCCTCTTCTATAGTAAATTATTCAAAAAATAATTTTTTACTGTCGCAAATTTTAAATATCCCAGGGATTGCCTTTTCTATAGTAAACTTTTCAAAAAATAATTTTCTACTGTCGCAAATTTTAAATATCCCAGGGATTGCCTTTTCTATAGTAAATTTCTCACAAAATAATTTTCTACTGTCGCAAATTTTAATTGCGCCAGGGATTGCCTTTTCTGTAGTAAATTATTCAAAAAATAATTTTCTACTGTCGCAAATTTTAAATATCCCAGGGATTGCCTTTTCTATAGTAAACTTTTCAAAAAATAATTTTCTACTGTCGCAAATTTTAATTACGCCAGGGATTGCCTTTTCTATAGTAAATTTTGCAAAAAATAATTTTTTACTGTCGCAAATTTTAATTGCGCCAGGGATTGCCTTTTCTATAGTAAATTATTCAAAAAATAATTTTTTACTATCGCAAATTTTAATTACGCCAGGGATTGCCTTTTCTATAGTAAATTATTCAAAAAATAATTTTTCTACTGTCGCAAATTTTAATTACGCCAGGGATTGCCTTTTATATAGTAAATTATTCAAAAAATAATTTTCTACTGTCGCAAATTTTAAATATCCCAGGGATTGCCTTTTCTTTAGTAAATTATTCAAAAAATAATTTTTTACTGTCGCAAATTTTAAATATCCCAGGGATTGCCTTTTCTATAGAAAATTATTCAAAAAATAATTTTTTACTATCGCAAATTTCAAATCCGCCAGGGATTGCCTTTTCTATAGTAAAATTATTCAAAAAATAATTTTCAACTGTCGCAAATTTTAATTGCGCCAGGGATTGCCTTTTCTATAGTAAATTATTCAAAAAATAATTTTTTACTGTCGCAAATTTTAATTACGCCAGGGATTGCCTTTTCTATAGTAAATTATTCAAAAAATAATTTTCTACTGTCGCAAATTTTAATTACGCCAGGGGATTGCCTTTTATATAGTAAATTATTCAAAAAATAATTTTCTACTGTCGCAAGTTTTAATTACGCCAGGGATTGCCTTTTCTTTAGTAAATTATTCAAAAAATAATTTTTTACTGTCGCAAATTTTAAATATCCCAGGGATTGCCTTTTCTATAGAAAATTATTCAAAAAATAATTTTTTACTGTCGCAAATTTCAAATCCGCCAGGATTGCCTTTTCTATAGTAAATTATTCAAAAAATAATTTTCAACTGTCGCAAATTTTAATTTCGCCAGGGATTGACTTTTCTATAGTAAATTATTCAAAAAATAATTTTCTACTGTCGCAAATTTTAAGTGCGCCAGGGATTGCCTTTTCTATAGTAAATTATTCAAAAAATAATTTTCAACTGTCGCAAATTTTAATTGCGCCAGGGATTGCCTTTTCTATAGTAAATTATTCAAAAAATAATTTTCAACTGTCGCAAATGTTAATTACCCCAGGGATTGCCTTTTCTATAGTAAATTATTCAAAAAATAATTTTCT
>CAWVNZ010002279.1:0-41015 GCA_963930735.1 Dioctria linearis | reverse complement strand
TTATTTTTTGCAAAATTTGCTATAGAAAATGCAATCCCTGGCGTAATTAAAATTTGCGACACTAAACAATTATTTTTTGCAAAATTTACTGTAGAAAAGGCAATCCCTGGCGTAATTAAAACTTGCGACAGTAAAAAATTATTTTTTGCAAAATTTGCTATAGAAAAGGCAATCCCTGGCGTAATTAAAATTTGCGACAGTATAAAATTATTTTTTGAATAATTTACTATAGAAAAGGCAATCCCTGGCGTAATTAAAATTTGAGACAGTAAAAAATTATTTTTTGAATAATTTACTATAGAAAAGGCAATCCCTGGCGTAATTAAAATTTGAGACAGTAAAAAATTATTTTTTGAATAATTTACTATAGAAAAGGCAATCCCTGGCGTAATTAAAATTAGCGACACTAAACAATTATTTTTTGCAAAATGTACTATAGAAAAGGCAATCCCTGGCGTAATTAAAATTTGCGACACTAAACAATTATTTTTTTGCAAAATTTACTATAGAAAAGGCAATCCCTGGCGTAATTAAAATTTGCGACACAAAAAAAATTATTTTTTGAATAATTTACTATAGAAAAGGCAATCCCTGGCGTAATTAAAATTTGTGACAGAAAAAAATATTTTTTGAATAATTTACTATAGAAAAGGCAATCCCTGGCGTAATTAAAATTTGCGACACTAAACAATTATTTTTTGCAAAATTTACATAGAAAAGGCAATCCCTGGCGTAATTAAAATTTGAGACAGTAAAAAATTATTTTTTGAATAATTTACTATAGAAAAGGCAATCCCTGGCGTAATTAAAATTTGCGACAGTAAAAAATTATTTTTTGCAAAATTTACTATAGAAAAGGCAATCCCTGGCGTAATTAAAATTTGAGACAGTAAAAAATTATTTTTTGAATAATTTACTATAGAAAAGGCAATCCCTGGCGTAATTAAAATTTGAGACAGTAAAAAATTATTTTTTTAATAATTTACTATAGAAAAGGCAATCCCTGACGTAATTAAAATTTGAGACAGTAAAAAAATTATTTTTTGAATAATTTTCTATAGAAAAGGCAATCCCTGGCGTAATTAAAATTTGCGACACTAAACAATTATTTTTTGCAAAATTTACTATAGAAAAGGCAATCCCTGGTGTAATTAAAATTTGCGACACTAAACAATTATTTTTTGCAAAATTTACTATAGAAAAGGCAATCCCTGGCGTAATTAAAATTTGAGACAGTAAAAAATTATTTTTTGAATAATTTACTATAGAAAAGGCAATCCCTGGCGTAATTAAAATTTGCGACACTAAACAATTATTTTTTGCAAAATTTACTATAGAAAAGGCAATCCCTGGCGTAATTAAAATTTGAGACAGTAAAAAATTATTTTTTGAATAATTTACTATAGAAAAGGCAATCCCTGGCGTAATTAAAATTTGCGACACTAAACAATTATTTTTTGCAAAATTTACTATAGAAAAGGCAATCCCTGGCGTAATTAAAATTTGAGACAGTAAAAAATTATTTTTTGAATAATTTACCATAGAAAACGCAATCCCTGGCGTAATTAAAATTTGCGACACTAAACAATTATTTTTTGCAAAATTTACTATAGAAAAGGCAATCCCTGGCGTAATTAAAATTTGCGACACTAAACAATTATTTTTTGCACAATTTACTATAGAAAAGGCAATCCCTGGCGTAATTAAAATTTGAGACAGTCAAAAATTATTTTTTGAATAATTTACCATAGAAAAGGCAATCCCTGGCGTAATTAAAATTTGAGACAGTAAAAAATTATTTTTTGAATAATTTACTATAGAAAAGGCAATTCCTGGCGTATTTAAAATTTGCGACAGTATAAAATTATTTTTTGAATAATTTACTATAGAAAAGGCAATCCCTGGCGTATTTAAAATTTGCGACAGTATAAAATTATTTTTTGAATAATTTACTATAGAAAAGGCAATCCCTGGCGTAATTAAAATTTGCGACACTAAGCAATTATTTTTTGCAAAATTTACTATAGAAAAAGCAATCCCTGGCGTAATTAATATTTGAGACAGTAAAAAATTATTTTTTGAATAATTTACTATAGAAAAGGCAATCCCTGGCGTAATTAAAATTTGAGACAGTAAAAAATTATTTTTTGAATAATTTACTATAGAAAAGGCAATCCCTGGCGTAATTAAAATTTGCGACACTAAACAATTATTTTATGCAAAATTTACTATAGAAAAGGCAATCCCTGGCGTAATTAAAATTTGAGACAGTAAAAAATTATTTTTTGAATAATTTACTATAGAAAAGGCAATCCCTGGCGTAATTAAAATTTGCGACACTAAACAATTATTTTTTGCAAAATTTACTATAGAAAAGGCAATCCCTGGCGTAATTAAAATTTGAGACAGTAAAAAATTATTTTTTGAATAATTTACTATAGAAAAGGCAATCCCTGGCGTATTTAAAATTTGCGACAGTATAAAATTATTTTTTGAATAATTTACTATAGAAAAGGCAATCCCTGGCGTAATTAAAATTTGAGACAGTATAAAATTATTTTTTGAATAATTTACTATAGAAAAGGCAATCCCTGGCGTAATTAAAATTTGCGACACTAAACAATTATTTTTTGCAAAATTTACTATAGAAAAGGCAATCCCTGGCGTAATTAAAATTTGCGACACTATACAATTATTTTTTGCAAAATTTACTATAGAAAAGGCAATCCCTGGCGTAATTAAAATTTGAGACAGTAAAAAATTATTTTTTGAATAATTTACTATAGAAAAGGCAATCCCTGGCGTAATTAAAATTTGAGACAGTAAAAAATTATTTTTTGAATAATTTACTATAGAAAAGGGAATTCCTGGCGTATTTAAAATTTGCGACAGTATAAAATTATTTTTTGAATAATTTACTATAGAAAAGGCAATCCCTGGCGTATTTAAAATTTGCGACAGTATAAAATTATTTTTTGAATAATTTACTATAGAAAAGGCAATCCCTGGCGTAATTAAAATTTGCGACACTAAGCAATTATTTTTTGCAAAATTTACTATAGAAAAAGCAATCCCTGGCGTAATTAATATTTGAGACAGTAAAAAATTATTTTTTGAATAATTTACTATAGAAAAGGCAATCCCTGGCGTAATTAAAATTTGAGACAGTAAAAAATTATTTTTGAATAATTTACTATAGAAAAGGCAATCCCTGGTGTAATTAAAATTTGCGACACTAAACAATTATTTTTTGCAAAATTTACTGTAGAAAAGGCAATCCCTGGCGTAATTAAAACTTGCGACAGTAAAAAATTATTTTTTGGAAAATTTACTATAGAAAAGGCAATCCCTGGCGTAATTAAAATTTGCGACAGTAAAAAATTATTTTTTGAATAATTTACTATAGAAAAGGCAATCCCTGGCGTAATTAAAATTTGTGACAGAAAAAATTATTTTTTGCAAAATTTACTATAGAAAAGGCAATCCCTGGCGTATTTAAAATTTGAGACACTAAACAATTATTTTTTGCAAAATTTGCTATAGAAAATGCAATCCCTGGCGTAATTAAAATTTGCGACACTAAACAATTATTTTTTTGCAAAATTTACTGTAGAAAAGGCAATCCCTGGCGTAATTAAAACTTGCGACAGTAAAAAATTATTTTTTGCAAAATTTGCTATAGAAAAGGCAATCCCTGGCGTAATTAAAATTTGCGACAGTATAAAATTATTTTTTGAATAATTTACTATAGAAAAGGCAATCCCTGGCGTAATTAAAATTTGAGACAGTAAAAAATTATTTTTTGAATAATCTACTATAGAAAAGGCAATCCCTGGCGTAATTAAAATTTGAGACAGTAAAAAATTATTTTTTGAATAATTTACTATAGAAAAGGCAATCCCTGGCGTAATTAAAATTAGCGACACTAAACAATTATTTTTTGCAAAATGTACTATAGAAAAGGCAATCCCTGGCGTAATTAAAATTTGCGACACTAAACAATTATTTTTTGCAAAATTTACTATAGAAAAGGCAATCCCTGGCGTAATTAAAATTTGCGACACAAAAAAATTATTTTTTGAATAATTTACTATAGAAAAGGCAATCCCTGGCGTAATTAAAATTTGTGACAGAAAAAAATATTTTTTGATTAATTTACTATAGAAAAGGCAATCCCTGGCGTAATTAAAATTTGCGACACTAAACAATTATTTTTTGCAAAATTTACTATAGAAAAGGCAATCCCTGGCGTAATTAAAATTTGAGACAGTAAAAAATTATTTTTTGAATAATTTACTATAGAAAAGGCAATCCCTGGCGTAATTAAAATTTGCGACAGTAAAAAATTATTTTTTGCAAAATTTACTATAGAAAAGGCAATCCCTGGCGTAATTAAAATTTGAGACAGTAAAAAATTATTTTTTGAATAATTTACTATAGAAAAGGCAATCCCTGGCGTAATTAAAATTTGCGACAGTAAAAAATTATTTTTTTGAATAATTTACTATAGAAAAGGCAATCGCTGGCGTAATTAAAATTTGCGACACTAAACAATTATTGTTTGCAAAATTTACTATAGAAAAGGCAATCCCTGGCGTAATTAAAATTTGAGACAGTAAAAAATTATTTTTTGAATAATTTACTATAGAAAAGGCAATCCCTGGCGTAATTAAAATTTGCGACAGTAAAAAATTATTTTTTGAATAATTTACTATACAAAAGGCAATCCCTGGCGTATTTAAAATTTGCAACAGTAAAAAATTATTTTTTGCAAAATTTACTATAGAAAAGGCAATCCCTGGCGTAATTAAAATTTGCGACGCTAAACAATTATTTTTTGCAAAATTTACTATAGAAAAGGCAATCCCTGGCGTAATTAAAATTTGAGACAGTAAAAAATTATTTTTTGAATAATTTACTATAGAAAAGGCAATCCCTGGCGTAATTAAAATTTGAGACAGTAAAAAATTATTTTTTGAATAATTTACTATAGAAAAGGCAATCCCTGGCGTAATTAAAATTAGCGACACTAAACAATTATTTTTTGCAAAATGTACTATAGAAAAGGCAATCCCTGGCGTAATTAAAATTTGCGACACTAAACAATTATTTTTTGCAAAATTTACTATAGAAAAGGCAATCCCTGGCGTAATTAAAATTTGCGACACAAAAAAATTATTTTTTGAATAATTTACTATAGAAAAGGCAATCCCTGGCGTAATTAAAATTTGTGACAGAAAAAAATATTTTTTGAATAATTTACTATAGAAAAGGCAATCCCTGGCGTAATTAAAATTTGCGACACTAAACAATTATTTTTTGCAAAATTTACTATAGAAAAGGCAATCCCTGGCGTAATTAAAATTTGAGACAGTAAAAAATTATTTTTTGAATAATTTACTATAGAAAAGGCAATCCCTGGCGTAATTAAAATTTGCGACAGTAAAAAATTATTTTTTGCAAAATTTACTATAGAAAAGGCAATCCCTGGCGTAATTAAAATTTGAGACAGTAAAAAATTATTTTTTGAATAATTTACTATAGAAAAGGCAATCCCTGGCGTAATTAAAATTTGCGACAGTAAAAAATTATTTTTTGAATAATTTACTATAGAAAAGGCAATCGCTGGCGTAATTAAAATTTGCGACACTAAACAATTATTGTTTGCAAAATTTACTATAGAAAAGGCAATCCCTGGCGTAATTAAAATTTGAGACAGTAAAAAATTATTTTTTGAATAATTTACTATAGAAAAGGCAATCCCTGGCGTAATTAAAATTTGCGACAGTAAAAAATTATTTTTTGAATAATTTACTATACAAAAGGCAATCCCTGGCGTATTTAAAATTTGCAACAGTAAAAAATTATTTTTTGCAAAATTTACTATAGAAAAGGCAATCCCTGGCGTAATTAAAATTTGCGACGCTAAACAATTATTTTTTGCAAAATTTACTATAGAAAAGGCAATCCCTGGCGTAATTAAAATTTGAGACAGTAAAAAATTATTTTTTGAATAATTTACTATAGAAAAGGCAATCCCTGGCGTAATTAAAATTTGCGACAGTATAAAATTATTTTTTGAATAATTTACTATAGAAAAGGCAATCCCTGGCGTAATTAAAATTTGAGACAGTATAAAATTATTTTTTGAATAATTTACTATAGAAAAGGCAATCCCTGGCATAATTAAAATTTGCGACACTAAACAATTATTTTTTGCAAAATTTACTATAGAAAAGGCAATCCCTGGCGTAATTAAAATTTGAGAGAGTAAAAAATTATTTTTTGAATAATTTACTATAGAAAAGGCAATCCCTGGCGTAATTAAAATTTGAGACAGTAAAAAATTATTTTTTGAATAATTTACTATAGAAAAGGCAATCCCTGGCGTATTTAAAATTTGCGACAGTATAAAATTATTTTTTGAATAATTTACTATAGAAAAGGCAATCCCTGGCGTATTTAAAATTTGCGACAGTATAAAATTATTTTTTGAATAATTTACTATAGAAAAGGCAATCCCTGGAGTAATTAAAATTTGCGACACTAAACAATTATTTTTTGCAAAATTTACTATAGAAAAGGCATTCCCTGACGTAATTAAAATTTGAGACAGTAAAAAATTATTTTTTGAATAATTTACTATAGAAAAGGCAATCCCTGGCGTAATTAAAATTTGAGACAGTAAAAAATTTTTTTTTGAATAATTTACTATAGAAAAGGCAATCCCTGGCGTAATTATAATTTGCGACACTAAACAATTAATTTTTGAATAATTTACTATAGAAAAGGCAATCCCTGGCGTAATTAAAATTTGCGACACTAAACAATTATTTTTTGCAAAATTTACTATAGAAAAGGCAATCCCTGGCGTAATTAAAATTTGAGACAGTAAAAAATTATTTTTTGAATAATTTACTATAGAAAAGGCAATCCCTGGCGTAATTAAAATTTGCGACACTAAACAATTATTTTTGCAAAATTTACTATAGAAAAGGCAATCCCTGGCGTAATTAAAATTTGCGACACTAAACAATTATTTTTTGCAAAATTTACTATAGAAAAGGCAATCCCTGGCGTAATTAAAATTTGAGACAGTAAAAAATTATTTTTTGAATAATTTACTATAGAAAAGGCAATTCCTGACGTAATTAAAATTTGAGACAGTAAAAAATTATTTTTTGAATAATTTACTATAGAAAAGGCAATCCCTGGCGTAATTAAAATTTGAGACCCTAAACAATTATTTTTTGCAAAATTTACTATAGAAAAGGCAATCCCTGGCGTAATTAAAATTTGCGACACTAAACAATTATTTTTTGCAAAATTTACTATAGAAAAGGCATTCCCTGGCATAATTAAAATTTGAGACAGTAAAAAATTATTTTTTGAATAATTTACTATAGAAAAGGCAATCCCTGGCGTAATTAAAATTTGAGACAGTAAAAATTTTTTTTTTGAATAATTTACTATAGAAAAGTCAATCCCTGGCGTAATTATAATTTGCGACACTAAACAATTATTTTTTGAATAATTTACTATAGAAAAGGCAATCCCTGGCGTAATTAAAATTTGCGACACTAAACAATTATTTTTTGCAAAATTTACTATAGAAAAGGCAATCCCTGGCGTAATTAAAATTTGAGACAGTAAAAAATTATTTTTTGATTAATTTACTATAGAAAAGGCAATCCCAGGCGTAATTAAAATTTGCGACACTAAACAATTATTTTTGCAAAATTTACTATAGAAAAGGCAATCCCTGGCGTAATTAAAATTTGAGACAGTAAAAAATTTTTTTTTGAATAATTTACTATAGAAAAGGCAATCCTTGGCGTAATTATAATTTGCGACACTAAACAATTATTTTTTGAATAATTTACTATAGAAAAGGCAATCCCTGGCGTAATTAAAATTTGCGACACTAAACAATTATTTTTTGCAAAATTTACTATAGAAAAGGCAATCCCTGGCGTAATTAAAATTTGAGACAGTAAAAAATTATTTTTTGAATAATTTACTATAGAAAAGGCAATCCCTGGCGTAATTAAAATTTGCGACACTAAACAATTATTTTTTGCAAAATTTACTAGAGAAAAGGCAATCCCTGGCGTAATTAAAATTTGAGACAGTAAAAAGTTATTTTTTGAATAATTTACTATAGAAAAGGCAATCCCTGACGTAATTAAAATTTGAGACAGTAAAAAATTATTTTTTGAATAATTTACTATAGAAAAGGCAATCCCTGGCGTAATTAAAATTTGCGACACTAAACAATCATTTTTTGCAAAATTTACTATAGAAAAGGCTATCCCTGGCGTAATTAAAATTTGCGACACTAAACAATTATTTTTTGCAAAATTTACTATAGAAAAGGCAATCCCTGGCGTAATTAAAATTTGATACAGAAAAAAATTATTTTTTGAATATTTTACTATAGAAAAGGCAATCCCTGGCGTAATTAAAATTTGAGACAGTATAAAATGATTTTTTGAATAATTTACTATAGAAAAGGCAATCCTTGGCGTAATTAAAATTTGCGACACTAAACAATTATTTTTTGCAAAATTTACTATAGAAAAGGCAATCCCTGGCGTAATTAAAATTTGCGACACTAAACAATTATTTTTTGCAAGATTTACTATAGAAAAGGCAATCCGTGGCGTAATTAAAATTTGAGACAGTAAAAAATTATTTTTTGCAAAATTTACTATAGAAAAGGCAATCCCTGGCGTAATTAAAATTTGAGACAGTAAAAAATTATTTTTTGAATAATTTACTATAGAAAAGGCAATCCCAGGCGTAATTAAAATTTGCGACACTAAACAATTATTTTGTGCTAAATTTACTATAGAAAAGGCAATCCCTGCCGTAATTAAAATTTGAGACAGTAAAAAATTATTTTTTGCAAAATTTACTATAGAAAAGGCAATCCCTGGCGTAATTAAAATTTGCGACACTAAACAATTATTTTTTGCAAAATTTACTACAGAAAAGGCAATCCCTGGCGTAATTAAAATTTGAGACAGTAAAAATTATTTTTTGAATAATTTACTATAGAAAAGGCAATCCCTGGCGTAGTTAAAATTTGAGACAGTAAAAAATTATTTTTTGAATAATTTACTATAGAAAAGGCAATCCCTGGCGTATTTAAAATTTGCGACAGTATAAAATTATTTTTTGAATAATTTACTATAGAAAAGGCAATCCCTGGCGTATTTAAAATTTGCGACAGTATAAAATTATTTTTTGAATAATTTACTATAGAAAAGACAATCCCTGGCGTAATTAAAATTTGCGACACTAAGCAATTATTTTTTGCAAAATTTACTATAGAAAAGGCAATCCCTGGCGTAATTAAAATTTGAGACAGTAAAAAATTATTTTTTGAATAATTTACTATAGAAAAGGCAATCCCTGGCGTAATTAAAATTTGAGAGAGTATAAAATGATTTTTTGAATAATTTACTATAGAAAAGGCAATCCCTGGCGTAATTAAAATTTGCGACACTAAACAATTATTTTTTGCAAAATTTACTATAGAAAAGGCAATCCCTGGCGTAATTAAAATTTGTGACACTAAACAATTATTTTTTGCAAGATTTACTATAGAAAAGGCAATCCGTGGCGTAATTAAAATTTGAGACAGTAAAAAATTATTTTTTGAATAATTTACTATAGAAAAGGCAATCCCTGGCGTAATTAAAATTTGAGACAGTAAAAAATTATTTTTTGAATAATTTACTATAGAAAAGGCAATCCCTGGCGTATTTAAAATTTGTGACAGTATAAAATTATTTTTTGAATAATTTACTATAGAAAAGGCAATCCCTGGCGTATTTAAAATTTGCGACAGTATAAAATTATTTTTTGAATAATTTACTATAGAAAAGGCAATCCCTGGAGTAATTAAAATTTGCGACACTAAACAATTATTTTTTGCAAAATTTACTATAGAAAAGGCATTCCCTGGCGTAATTAAAATTTGAGACAGTAAAAAATTATTTTTTGAATAATTTACTATAGAAAAGGCAATCCCTGGCGTAATTAAAATTTGAGACAGTAAAAAATTTTTTTTTGAATAATTTACTATAGAAAAGGCAATCCCTGGCGTAATTATAATTTGCGACACTAAACAATTATTTTTTGAATAATTTACTATAGAAAAGGCAATCCCTGGCGTAATTAAAATTTGCGACACTAAACAATTATTTTTTGCAAAATTTACTATAGAAAAAGCAATCCCTGGCGTAATTAAAATTTGAGACAGTAAAAAATTATTTTTTGAATAATTTACTATAGAAAAGGCAATCCCTGGCGTAATTAAAATTTGCGACACTAAACAATTATTTTTGCAAAATTTACTATAGAAAAGGCAATCCCTGGCGTAATTAAAATTTGAGACAGTAAAAAATTTTTTTTTAAATAATTTACTATAGAAAAGGCAATCCCTGGCGTAATTATAATTTGCGACACTAAACAATTATTTTTTTGAATAATTTACTATAGAAAAGGCAATCCCTGGCGTAATTAAAATTTGCGACACTAAACAATTATTTTTTGCAAAATTTACTATAGAAAAGGCAATCCCTGGCGTAATTAAAATTTGAGACAGTAAAAAATTATTTTTTGAATAATTTACTATAGAAAAGGCAACCCTGGCGTAATTAAAATTTGCGACAGTAAAAAATTATTTTTTGCAAAATTTACTATAGAAAAGGCAATCCCTGGCGTAATTAAAATTTGAGACAGTAAAAAATTATTTTTTGAATAATTTACTATAGAAAAGGCAATCCCTGGCGTAATTAAAATTTGCGACAGTAAAAAATTATTTTTTGAATAATTTACTATAGAAAAGGCAATCCCTGGCGTAATTAAAATTTGCGACACTAAACAATTATTGTTTGCAAAATTTACTATAGAAAAGGCAATCCCTGGCGTAATTAAAATTTGAGACAGTAAAAAATTATTTTTTGAATAATTTACTATAGAAAAGGCAATCCCTGGCGTAATTAAAATTTGCGACAGTAAAAAATTATTTTTTGAATAATTTACTATACAAAAGGCAATCCCTGGCGTATTTAAAATTTGCAACAGTAAAAAATTATTTTTTGCAAAATTTACTATAGAAAAGGCAATCCCTGGCGTAATTAAAATTTGAGACAGAAAAAATTATTTTTTGAATAATTTACTATAGAAAAGGCAATCCCTGGCGTAATTAAAATTTGCGACACTAAACAATTATTTTTTGCAAAATTTACTATACAAAAGGCAATCCCTGGCGTAATTAAAATTTGCGACAATATAAAATTATTTTTTGAATAATTTACTATAGAAAAGACAATCCCTGGCGTAATTAAAATTTGCGACAGTAAAAAATTATTTTTTGAATAATTTACTATAGAAAAGGCAAACCCTGGCGTATTTAAAATTTGAGACTGTAAAAAATTATTTTTTGAATAATTTACTATAGAAAAGGCAATCCCTGGCGTAATTATAATTCGCGACACTAAACAATTAGTTTTTGAATAATTTACTATAGAAAAGGCAATCCCTGGCGTAATTAAAATTTCAGACAGTAAAAATTATTTTTTGCAAAATTTACTATAGAAAAGGCAATCCCTGGCGTAATTAAAATTTGAGACAGTAAAAAATTATTTTTTGCAAAATTTACTATAGAAAAGGCAATCCCTGGCCTAATTATAATTTGCGACAGTATAAAATTATTTTTTGCAAAATTTACTATAGAAATGGCAATCCCTGGCGCAATTAAAATTTAAGACAGTAAAAAATTATTTTTTGCAAAATTTACTATAGAAAAGACAATCCCTGGCGTAATTAAAATTTGAGACAGTATAAAATTATTTTTGAATAATTTACTATAGAAAAGGCAATCCCTGGCGTAATTAAAATTTGCGACACTAAACAATTATTTTTTGCAAAATTTACTATAGAAAAGGCAATCCCTGGCGTAATTAAAATTTGAGACAGTAAAAAATTATTTTTTGAATAATTTACTATAGAAAAGGCAATCCCTGGCGTAGTTAAAATTTGCGACAGTAAAAAATTATTTTTTGAATAATTTACTATACAAAAGGCAATACCTGGCGTATTTAAAATTTGCAACAGTAAAAAATTATTTTTTGAATAATTTACTATAGAAAAGGCAATCCCTGGCGTATTTAAAATTTGAGACAGTAAAAAATGAATTTTTGAATAATTTACTATAGAAAAGGCAATCCCTGGCGTAATTATAATTTGCGACAGTAAAAAATTATTTTTTGAATAATTTACTATAGAAAAGGCAATCCCTGGCGTAATTAAAATTTGAGACAGTAAAAAATTATTTTTTGAATAATTTACTATAGAAAAGGCAATCCCTGGCGTAATTAAAATTTGAGACAGTAAAAAATTGTTTTTTGAATAATTTACTATAGAAAAGGCAATCCCTGGCGTTATTAAAATTTGCGACACTAAACAATTATTTTTTGCAAAATTTACTATAGAAAAGGCAATCCCTGGCGTAATTAAAATTTGCGACACTAAAAAATTATTTTTTGAATAATTTACTATAGAAAAGGCAATCCCTGGCGTAATTAAAATTTGCGACGCTAAACAATTATTTTTTGCAAAATTTACTATAGAAAAGGCAATCCCTGGCGTAATTAAAATTTGAGACAGTAAAAAATTATTTTTTGAATAATTTACTATAGAAAAGGCAATCCCTGGCGTAATTAAAATTTGCGACAGTATAAAATTATTTTTTGAATAATTTACTATAGAAAAGGCAATCCCTGGCGTAATTAAAATTTGAGACAGTATAAAATTATTTTTTGAATAATTTACTATAGAAAAGGCAATCCCTGGCGTAATTAAAATTTGCGACACTAAACAATTATTTTTTGCAAAATTTACTATAGAAAAGGCAATCCCTGGCGTAATTAAAATTTGCGACACTAAACAATTATTTTTTGCAAAATTTACTATAGAAAAGGCAATCCCTGGCGTAATTAAAATTTGAGAGAGTAAAAAATTATTTTTTGAATAATTTACTATAGAAAAGGCAATCCCTGGCGTAATTAAAATTTGAGACAGTAAAAAATTATTTTTTGAATAATTTACTATAGAAAAGGCAATCCCTGGCGTATTTAAAATTTGCGACAGTATAAAATTATTTTTTGAATAATTTACTATAGAAAAGGCAATCCCTGGCGTATTTAAAATTTGCGACAGTATAAAATTATTTTTTGAATAATTTACTATAGAAAAGGCAATCCCTGGAGTAATTAAAATTTGCGACACTAAACAATTATTTTTTGCAAAATTTACTATAGAAAAGGCATTCCCTGACGTAATTAAAATTTGAGACAGTAAAAAATTATTTTTTGAATAATTTACTATAGAAAAGGCAATCCCTGGCGTAATTAAAATTTGAGACAGTAAAAAAATTTTTTTTGAATAATTTACTATAGAAAAGGCAATCCCTGGCGTAATTATAATTTGCGACACTAAACAATTATTTTTTGAATAATTTACTATAGAAAAGGCAATCCCTGGCGTAATTAAAATTTGCGACACTAAACAATTATTTTTTGCAAAATTTACTATAGAAAAGGCAATCCCTGGCGTAATTAAAATTTGAGACAGTAAAAAATTATTTTTTGAATAATTTACTATAGAAAAGGCAATCCCTGGCGTAATTAAAATTTGCGACACTAAACAATTATTTTTGCAAAATTTACTATAGAAAAGGCAATCCCTGGCGTAATTAAAATTTGAGACAGTAAAAAAATTTTTTTTGAATAATTTACTATAGAAAATGCAATCCCTGGCGTAATTATAATTTGCGACACTAAACAATTATTTTTTGAATAATTTACTATAGAAAAGGCAATCCCTGGCGTAATTAAAATTTGCGACACTAAACAATTATTTTTTGCAAAATTTACTATAGAAAAGGCAATCCCTGGTGTAATTAAAATTTGAGACAGTAAAAAATTATTTTTTGAATAATTTACTATAGAAAAGGCAATCCCTGGCGTAATTAAAATTTGCGACACTAAACAATTATTTTTTGCAAAATTTACTAGAGAAAAGGCAATCCCTGGCGTAATTAAAATTTGAGACAGTAAAAAATTATTTTTTGAATAATTTACTATAGAAAAGGCAATTCCTGACGTAATTAAAATTTGAGACAGTAAAAAATTATTTTTTGAATAATTTACTATAGAAAAGGCAATCCCTGGCGTAATTAAAATTTTCGACACTAAACAATTATTTTTTGCAAAATTTACTATAGAAAAGGCAATCCCTGGCGTAATTAAAATTTGCGACACTAAACAATTATTTTTTGCAAAATTTACTATAGAAAATGCAATCCCTGGCGTATTTAAAATTTGCGACAGTATAAAATTATTTTTTGAATAATTTACTATAGAAAAGGCAATCCCTGGCGTATTTAAAATTTGCGACAGTATAAAATTATTTTTTGAATAATTTACTATAGAAAAGGCAATCCCTGGAGTAATTAAAATTTGCGACACTAAACAATTATTTTTTGCAAAATTTACTATAGAAAAGGCATTCCCTGGCGTAATTAAAATTTGAGACAGTAAAAAATTATTTTTTGAATAATTTACTATAAAAAAGGCAATCCCTGGCGTAATTAAAATTTGAGACAGTAAAAATTTTTTTTTTGAATAATTTACTATAGAAAAGGCAATCCCTGGCGTAATTATAATTTGCGACACTAAACAATTATTTTTTGAATAATTTACTATAGAAAAGGCAATCCCTGGCGTAATTAAAATTTGCGACACTAAACAATTATTTTTTGCAAAATTTACTACAGAAAAGGCAATCCCTGGCGTAATTAAAATTTGAGACAGTAAAAAATTATTTTTTGAATAATTTACTATAGAAAAGGCAATCCCTGGCGTAATTAAAATTTGCGACACTAAACAATTATTTTTGCAAAATTTACTATAGAAAATGCAATCCCTGGCGTAATTAAAATTTGAGACAGTAAAAAATTTTTTTTTGAATAATTTACTATAGAAAAGGCAATCCCTGGCGTAATTATAATTTGCGACACTAAACAATTATTTTTTGAATAATTTACTGTAGAAAAGGCAATCCCTGGCGTAATTAAAATTTGCGACACTAAACAATTATTTTTTGCAAAATTTACTAAAGAAAAGGCAATCCCTGGCGTAATTAAAATTTGAGACAGTAAAAAATTATTTTTTGAATAATTTACTATAGAAAAGGCAATCCCTGGCGTAATTAAAATTTGCGACACTAAACAATTATTTTTTGCAAAATTTACTAGAGAAAAGGCAATCCCTGGCGTAATTAAAATTTGAGACAGTAAAAAATTATTTTTTGAATAATTTACTATAGAAAAGGCAATCCCTGACGTAATTAAAATTTGAGACAGTAAAAAATTATTTTTTGAATAATATACTATAGAAAAGGCAATCCCTGGCGTAATTAAAATTTGCGACACTAAACGATCATTTTTTGCAAAATTTACTATAGAAAAGGCAATCCCTGGCGTAATTAAAATTTGCGACACTAAACAATTATTTTTTGCAAAATTTACTATAGAAAAGGCAATCCCTGGCGTAATTAAAATTTGATACAGTAAAAAATTATTTTTTGAATATTTTACTATAGAAAAGGCAATCCCTGGCGTAATTAAAATTTGAGACAGTAAAAAATTATTTTTTGAATAATTTACTATAGAAAAGGCAATCCCTGGCGTAATTAAAATTTGAGACAGTAAAAAATTATTTTTTGCAAAATTTACTGTAGAAAAGGCAATCCCTGGCGTAATTAAAATTTGAGACAGTAAAAAATTATTTTTTGAATAATTTACTATAGAAAAGGCAATCCCAGGCGTAATTAAAATTTGCGACACTAAGCAATTATTTTGTGCTAAATTTACTATAGAAAAGGCAATCCCTGGCGTAATTAAAATTTGAGACAGTAAACAATTATTTTTTGAATAATTTACTATAGAAAAGGCAATCCCTGGCGTATTTAAAATTTGCGACAGTATAAAATTATTTTTTGAATAATTTACTATAGAAAAGGCAATCCCTGGCGTAATTAAAATTTGAGACAGTATAAAATTATTTTTTGAATAATTTACTATAGAAAAGGCAATCCCTGGCGTAATTAAAATTTGCGACACTAAACAATTATTTTTTGCAAAATTTACTATAGAAAAGGCAATCCCTGGCGTAATTAAAATTTGAGACAGTAAAAAATTATTTTTTGAATAATTTACTATAGAAAAGGCAATCCCTGGCGTAGTTAAAATTTGAGACAGGAAAAAATTATTTTTTGAATAATTTACTATAGAAAAGGCAATCCCTGGCGTATTTAAAATTTGCGACAGTATAAAATTATTTTTTGAATAATTTACTATAGAAAAGGCAATACCTGGCGTATTTAAAATTTGCGACAGTATAAAATTATTTTTTGAATAATTTACTATAGAAAAGGCAATCCCTGGCGTAATTAAAATTTGCGACACTAAGCAATTATTTTTTGCAAAATTTACTATAGAAAAGGCAATCCCTGGCGTTATTAAAATTTGAGACAGTAAAAAATTATTTTTTGAATAATTTACTATAGAAAAGGCAATCCCTGGCGTAATTAAAATTTGAGACTGTATAAAATGATTTTTTGAATAATTTACTATAGAAAAGGCAATCCCTGGCGTAATTAAAATTTGCGACACTAAACAATTATTTTTTGCAAAATTTACTATAGAAAAGGCAATCCCTGGCGTAATTAAAATTTGCGACACTAAACAATGCAATCCGTGGCGTAATTAAAATTTGAGACAGTAAAAAATTATTTTTTGAATAATTTACTATAGAAAAGGCAATCCCTGGCGTAATTAAAATTTGAGACAGTAAAAAATTATTTTTTGAATAATTTACTATAGAAAAGGCAATCCCTGGCGTATTTAAAATTTGCGACAGTATAAAATTATTTTTTGAATAATTTACTATAGAAAAGGCAATCCCTGGCGTATTTAAAATTTGCGACAGTATAAAATTATTTTTTGAATAATTTACTATAGAAAAGGCAATCCCTGGAGTAATTAAAATTTGCGACACTAAACAATTATTTTTTGCAAAATTTACTATAGAAAATGCATTCCCTGGCGTAATTAAAATTTGAGACAGTAAAAAATTATTTTTTGAATAATTTACTATAGAAAAGGCAATCCCTGGCGTAATTAAAATTTGAGACAGTAAAAAATTTTTTTTTGAATAATTTACTATAGAAAAGGCAATCCCTGGCGTAATTATAATTTGCGACACTAAACAATTATTTTTTGAATAATTTACTATAGAAAAGGCAATCCCTGGCGTAATTAAAATTTGCGACACTAAACAATTATTTTTTGCAAAATTTACTATAGAAAAGGCAATCCCTGGCGTAATTAAAATTTGAGACAGTAAAAAATTATTTTTTGAATAATTTACTATAGAAAAGGCAATCCCTGGCGTAATTAAAATTTGCGACACTAAACAATTATTTTTGCAAAATTTACTATAGAAAAGGCAATCCCTGGCGTAATTAAAATTTGAGACAGTAAAAAATTTTTTTTTAAATAATTTACTATAGAAAAGGCAATCCCTGGCGTAATTATAATTTGCGACACTAAACAATTATTTTTTGAATAATTTACTATAGAAAAGGCAATCCCTGGCGTAATTAAAATTTGCGACACTAAACAATTATTTTTTGCAAAATTTACTATAGAAAAGGCAATCCCTGGCGTAATTAAAATTTGAGACAGTAAAAAATTATTTTTTGAATAATTTACTATAGAAAAGGCAATCCCTGGCGTAATTAAAATTTGCGACACTAAACAATTATTTTTTGCAAAATTTACTAGAGAAAAGGCAATCCCTGGCG
Organism: Dioctria linearis; assembly: GCA_963930735.1. Classification (NCBI taxonomy): domain Eukaryota; kingdom Metazoa; phylum Arthropoda; class Insecta; order Diptera; family Asilidae; genus Dioctria; species Dioctria linearis. Next base: position 23,072 of record CAWVNZ010002279.1, on the reverse strand, counting down.
TAATTAAAATTTGAGACAGTAAAAAATTATTTTTTGAATAATTTACTATAGAAAAGGCAATCCCTGACGTAATTAAAATTTGAGACAGTAAAAAATTATTTTTTGAATAATTTACTATAGAAAAGGCAATCCCTGGCGTAATTAAAATTTGCGACACTGAACAATTATTTGTTGCAAAATTTACTATAGAAAAGGCAATCCCTGGCGTAATTAAAATTTATGACACTAAACAATTATTTTTTGCAAAATTTACTATAGAAAAGGCAATCCCTGGCGTAATTAAAATTTGATACAGTAAAAAATTATTTTTTGAATATTTTACTATAGAAAGGGCAATCCCTGGCGTAATTAAAATTTGAGACAGTAAAAAATTATTTTTTGAATAATTTACTATAGAAAAGGCAATCCCTGGCGTAATTAAAATTTGAGACAGTAAAAAATGATTTTTTGAATAATTTACTATAGAAAAGGCAATCCCTGGCGTATTTAAAATTTGCGAGAGTATAAAATTATTTTTTGAATAATTTACTATAGAAAAGGCAATCCCTGGCGTAATTAAAATTTGAGACAGTATAAAATTATTTTTTGCAAAATTTACTATAGAAAAGGCAATCCCTGGCGTAATTAAAATTTGAGACAGTAAACAATTATTTTTTGAATAATTTACTATAGAAAAGGCAATCCCTGGCGTATGTAAAATTTGCGACAGTATAAAATTATTTTTTGAATAATTTACTATAGAAAAGGCAATCCCTGGCGTAATTAAAATTTGCGACACTTAACAATTATTTTTTGCAAAATTTACTAGAGAAAAGGCAATCCCTGGCGTAATTAAAATTTGAGACAGTAAAAAATTATTTTTTGAATAATTTACTATAGAAAAGGCAATCCCTGACGTAATTAAAATTTGAGACAGTAAAAAATTATTTTTTGAATAATTTACTATAGAAAAGGCAATCCCTGGCGTAATTAAAATTTGCGACACTAAACAATCATTTTTTGCAAAATTTACTATAGAAAAGGCAATCCCTGGCGTAATTAAAATTTGAGACAGTAAAAAATTATTTTTTTGAATAATTTACTATAGAAAAGGCAATCCCAGGCGTAATTAAAATTTGCGACACTAAACAATTATTTTGTGCTAAATTTACTATACAAAAGGCAATCCCTGGCGTAATTAAAATTTGAGACAGTAAACAATTATTTTTTGAATAATTTACTATAGAAAAGGCAATCCCTGGCGTATGTAAAATTTGCGACAGTATAAAATTATTTTTTGAATAATTTACTATAGAAAAGGCAATCCCTGGCGTAATTAAAATTTGAGACAGTATAAAATTATTTTTTGCAAAATTTACTATAGAAAAGGCAATCCCTGGCGTAATTAAAATTAAAAAATTATTTTTTGCAAAATTTACTATAGAAAAGGCAATCCCTGGCGTAATTAAAATTTGCTACAGTAAAAAATTATTTTTTGAATAATTTACTATAGAAAAGGCAATCCCTGGCGTATTTAAAATTTGAGACAGTAAAAAATTATTTTTTGAATAATTTACTATAGAAAAGGCAATCCCTGGCGTAATTATAATTTGCGACACTAAACAATTATTTTTTGAATAATTTACTATAGAAAAGGCAATCCCTGGCGTAATTAAAATTTGAGACAGTAAAAATTATTTTTTGCAAAATTTACTATAGAAAAGGCAATCCCTGGCGTAATTAAAATTTGAGACAGTAAAAAATTATTTTTTGCAAAATTTACTATAGAAAAGGCAATCCCTGGCTTAATTATAATTTGCGACAGTATAAAATTATTTTTTGCAAAATTTACTATAGAAATGGCAATCCCTGGCGTAATTAAAATTTGAGACAGTAAAAAATTATTTTTTGCAAAATTTACTATAGAAAAGGCAATCCCTGGCGCAATTAAAATTTGAGACAGTATAAAATTATTTTTTGAATAATTTGCTATAGAAAAGGCAATCCCTGGCGTAATTAAAATTTGCGACACTAAACAATTATTTTTTGCAAATTTACTATAGAAAAAGCAATCCCTAGCGTAATTAAAATTTGAGACAGTAAAAAATTATTTTTTGAATAATTTACTATAGAAAAGGCAATCCCTGGCGTAATTAAAATTTGCGACAGTAAAAAATTATTTTTTGAATAATTTACTATACAAAAGACAATACCTGGCGTATTTAAAATTTGCAACAGTAAAAAATTATTTTTTGAATAATTTACTATAGAAAAGGCAATCCCTGGCGTATTTAAAATTTGAGACAGTAAAAAATGAATTTTTGAATAATTTACTATAGAAAAGGCAATCCCTGGCGTAATGATAATTTGCGACAGTAAAAAATTATTTTTTGAATAATTTACTATAGAAAAGGCAATCCCTGGCGTAATTAAAATTTGAGACAGTAAAAAATTATTTTTTGAATTATTTACTATAGAAAAGGCAATCCCTGGCGTAATTAAAATTTGAGACAGTAGAAAATTGTTTTTTGAATAATTTACTATAGAAAAGGCAATCCCTGGCGTAATTAAAATTTGCGACACTAAACAATTATTTTTTGCAAAATTTACTATAGAAAAGGCAATCCCTGGCGTAATTAAAATTTGCGACACTAAACAATTATTTTTTGCAAAATTTACTATAGAAAAGGCAATCCCTGGCGTAATTAAAATTTGAGACAGTAAAAAATTATTTTTTGAATAATTTACTATAGAAAAGGCAATCCCTGGCGTAATTAAAATTTGAGACAGTAAAAATTATTATTTGAATAATTTACTATAGAAAAGGCAATCCCTGGCGTAATTAAAATTTGAGACAGTAAAAAATTATTTTTCGAATAATTTACTATAGAAAAGGCAATCCCTGGCGTAATTAAAATTTGCGACACTAAACAATTATTTTTTGCAAAATTTACTATAGAAAAGGCAATCCCTGGCGTAATTAAAATTTGCGACACTAAACAATTATTTTTTGCAAAATTTACTATAGAAAAGGCAATCCCTGGCGTAATTAAAATTTGAGACAGTAAAAAATTATTTTTTGAATAATTTACTATAGAAAAGGCATCCCCGGCGTAATTAAAATTTGCGACACTAAACAATTATTTTTTGCAAAATTTACTATAGAAAAGGCAATCCCTGGCGTATTTAAAATTTGCGACAGTATAAAATTATTTTTTGAATAATTTACTATAGAAAAGGCAATCCCTGGCGTAATTAAAATTTGCGACACTAAACAATTATTTTTTGCAAAATTTACTATAGAAAAGGCAATCCCTGGCGTAGTTAAAATTTGAGACAGTAAAAAATTATTTTTTGAATAATTTACTATAGAAAAGGCATCCCCGGCGTAATTAAAATTTGCGACACTAAACAATTATTTTTTGCAAAATTTACTATAGAAAAGGCAATCCCTGGCGTAATTAAAATTTGAGACAGTAAAAAATTATTTTTTGAATAATTTACTATAGAAAAGGCAATCCCTGGCGTAATTAAAATTTGCGACACTAAACAATTATTTTTTGCAAAATTTACTATAGAAAAGGCAATCCCTGGCGTAGTTAAAATTTGAGACAGTAAAAAATTATTTTTTGAATAATTTACTATAGAAAAGGCAATCCCTGGCGTAATTAAAATTTGCGACACTAAACAATTATTTTTTGCAAAATTTACTACAGAAAAGGCAATCCCTGGCGTAATTAAAATTTGAGACAGTAAAAAATTATTTTTTGAATAATTTACTATAGAAAAGGCAATCCCTGGCGTAATTAAAATTTGCGACAGTAAAAAATTATTTTTTGAATAATTTACTATAGAAAAGGCAATCCCTGGCGCAATTAAAATTTGAGACAGTAAAAAATTATTTTTTGAATAATTTACTATAGAAAAGGCACTCCCTGGCGTAATTAAAATTAGCGACACTAAACTATTATTTTTTGCAAAATTTACTATAGAAAAGGCAATCCCTGGCGTAATTAAAATTTGAGACAGTAAAAAATTATTTTTTGAATAATTTACTATAGAAAAGGCAATCCCTGGCGTAATTAAAATTTGTGACAGAAAAAATTATTTTTTGAATAATTTACTATAGAAAAGGCAATCCCTGGCGTAATTAAAATTTGCGACACTAAACAATTATTTTTTGCAAAATTTACTATAGAAAAGGCAATCCCTGGCGTAATTAAAATTTGAGACAGTAAAAAATTATTTTTTGAATAATTTACTATAGAAAAGGCAATCCCTGGCGTAATTAAAATTTGCGACAGTAAAAAATTATTTTTTGAATAATTTAATATACAAAAGGCAATCCTTGGCGTATTTAAAATTTGCAACAGTAAAAAATTATTTTTTGAATAATTTACTATAGAAAAGGCAATCCCTGGCGTATTTAAAATTTGAGACAGTATAAAATGAATTTTTGAATAATTTACTATAGAAAAGGCAATCCCTGGCGTAATTATAATTTGCGACAGTAAAAAAATATTTTTTGAATAATTTACTATAGAAAAGGCAATCCCTGGCGTAATTAAAATTTGAGACAGTAAAAAATTATTTTTTGAATAATTTACTATAGAAAAGGCAATCCCTGGCGTAATTAAAATTTGAGACAGTAAAAAATTTTTTTTTGAATAATTTACTATAGAAAAGGCAATCCCTGGCGTAATTAAAATTTGCGACACTAAACAATTATTTTTTGCAAAATTTACTATAGAAAAGGCAATCCCTGGCGTAATTAAAATTTGCGACACTAAACAATTATTTTTTGCAAAATTTACTATAGAAAAGGCAATCCCTGGCGTAGTTAAAATTTGAGACAGGAAAAAATTATTTTTTGAATAATTTACTATAGAAAAGGCAATCCCTGGCGTATTTAAAATTTGCGACAGTGTAAAATTTTTTTTTTTGAATAATTTACTATAGAAAAGGCAATCCCTGGCGTATTTAAAATTTGCGACAGTATAAAATTATTTTTTGAATAATTTACTATAGAAAAGGCAATCCCTGGCGTAATTAAAATTTGCGACACTAAGCAATTATTTTTTGCAAAATTTACTATAGAAAAGGCAATCCCTGGCGTAATTAAAATTTGAGACAGTAAAAAATTATTTTTTGAATAATTTACTATAGAAAAGGCAATCCCTGGCGTAATTAAAATTTGAGACAGTATAAAATGATTTTTTGAATAATTTACTATAGAAAAGGCAATCCCTGGCGTAATTAAAATTTGCGACACTAAACAATTATTTTTTGCAAAATTTACTATAGAAAAGGCAATCCCTGGCGTAATTAAAATTTGCGACACTAAACAATGCAATCCGTGGCGTAATTAAAATTTGAGACAGTAAAAAATTATTTTTTGAATAATTTACTATAGAAAAGGCAATCCCTGGCGTAATTAAAATTTGAGACAGTAAAAAATTATTTTTTGAATAATTTACTATAGAAAAGGCAATCCCTGGCGTATTTAAAATTTGCGACAGTATAAAATTATTTTTTGAATAATTTACTATAGAAAAGGCAATCCCTGGCGTATTTAAAATTTGCGTCAGTATAAAATTATTTTTTGAATAATTTACTATAGAAAAGGCAATCCCTGGAGTAATTAAAATTTGCGACACTAAACAATTATTTTTTGCAAAATTTACTATAGACAATGCATTCCCTGGCGTAATTAAAATTTGAGACAGTAAAAAATTATTTTTTGAATAATTTACTATAGAAAAGGCAATCCCTGGCGTAATTAAAATTTGAGACAGTAAAAAATTTTTTTTTGAATAATTTACTATAGAAAAGGCAATCCCTGGCGTAATTATAATTTGCGACACTAAACAATTATTTTTTGAATAATTTACTATAGAAAAGGCAATCCCTGGCGTAATTAAAATTTGCGACACTAAACAATTATTTTTTGCAAAATTTACTATAGAAAAGGCAATCCCTGGCGTAATTAAAATTTGAGACAGTAAAAAATTATTTTTTGAATAATTTACTATAGAAAAGGCAATCCCTGACGTAATTAAAATTTGCGACACTAAACAATTATTTTTGCAAAATTTACTATAGAAAAGGCAATCCCTGGCGTAATTAAAATTTGAGACAGTAAAAAATTTTTTTTAAATAATTTACTATAGAAAAGGCAATCCCTGGCGTAATTATAATTTGCGACACTAAACAATTATTTTTTGAATAATTTACTATAGAAAAGGCAATCCCTGGCGTAATTAAAATTTGCGACACTAAACAATTATTTTTTGCAAAATTTACTATAGAAAAGGCAATCCCTGGCGTAATTAAAATTTGAGACAGTAAAAAATTATTTTTTGAATAATTTACTATAGAAAAGGCAATCCCTGGCGTAATTAAAATTTGCGACACTAAACAATTATTTTTTGCAAAATTTACTAGAGAAAAGGCAATCCCTGGCGTAATTAAAATTTGAGACAGTAAAAAATTATTTTTTGAATAATTTACTTTAGAAATGGCAATCCCTGACGTAATTAAAATTTGAGACAGTAAAAAATTATTTTTTGAATAATTTACTATAGAAAAGGCAATCCCTGGCGTAATTAAAATTTGCGACACTGAACAATTATTTTTTGCAAAATTTACTATAGAAAAGGCAATCCCTGGCGTAATTAAAATTTATGACACTAAACAATTATTTTTTGCAAAATTTACTATAGAAAAGGCAATCCCTGGCGTAATTAAAATTTGATACAGTAAAAAATTATTTTTTGAATATTTTACTATAGAAAAGGCAATCCCTGGCGTAATTAAAATTTGAGACAGTAAAAAATTATTTTTTGAATAATTTACTATAGAAAAGGCAATCCCTGGCGTAATTAAAATTTGAGACAGTAAAAAATTATTTTTTGAATAATTTACTATAGAAAAGGCAATCCCTGGCGTATTTAAAATTTGCGAGAGTATAAAATTATTTTTTGAATAATTTACTATAGAAAAGGCTATCCCTGGCGTAATTAAAATTTGAGACAGTATAAAATTATTTTTTGAATAATTTACTATAGAAAAGGCAATCCCTGGCGTAATTAAAATTTGCGACACTAAACAATTATTTTTTGCAAAATTTACTATAGAAAAGGCAATCCCTGGCGTAATTAAAATTTGAGACAGTAAAAAATTATTTTTTTGAATAATTTACTATAGAAAAGGCAATCCCAGGCGTAATTAAAATTTGCGACACTAAACAGTTATTTTGTGCTAAATTTACTATAGAAAAGGCAATCCCTGGCGTAATTAAAATTTGAGACAGTAAACAATTATTTTTTGAATAATTTACTATAGAAAAGGCAATCCCTGGCGTATGTAAAATTTGCGACAGTATAAAATTATTTTTTGAATAATTTACTATAGAAAAGGCAATCCCTGGCGTAATTAAAATTTGCGACACTAAACAATTATTTTTTTCAAAATTTACTAGAGAAAAGGCAATCCCTGGCGTAATTAAAATTTGAGACAGTAAAAAATTATTTTTTGAATAATTTACTATAGAAAAGGCAATCCCTGACGTAATTAAAATTTGAGACAGTAAAAAATTTTTTTTTGAATAATTTACTATAGAAAAGGCAATCCCTGGCGTAATTAAAATTTGCGACACTAAACAATCATTTTTTGCAAAATTTACTATAGAAAAGGCAATCCCTGGCGTAATTAAAATTTGAGACAGTAAAAAATTATTTTTTTGAATAATTTACTATAGAAAAGGCAATCCCAGGCGTAATTAAAATTTGCGACACTAAACAATTATTTTGTGCTAAATTTACTATAGAAAAGGCAATCCCTGGCGTAATTAAAATTTGAGACAGTAAACAATTATTTTTTGAATAATTTACTATAGAAAAGGCAATCCCTGGCGTATGTAAAATTTGCGACAGTATAAAATTATTTTTTGAATAATTTACTATAGAAAAGGCAATCCCTGGCGTAATTAAAATTTGAGACAGTATAAAATTATTTTTTGCAAAATTTACTATAGAAAAGGCAATCCCTGGCGTAATTAAAATTAAAAAATTATTTTTTGCAAAATTTACTATAGAAAAGGCAATCCCTGGCGTAATTAAAATTTGCGACAGTAAAAAATTATTTTTTGAATAATTTACTATAGAAAAGGCAATCCCTGGCGTATTTAAAATTTGAGACAGTAAAAAATTATTTTTTGAATAATTTACTATAGAAAAGGCAATCCCTGGCGTAATTATAATTTGCGACACTAAACAATTATTTTTTGAATAATTTACTATAGAAAAGGCAATCCCTGGCGTAATTAAAATTTGAGACAGTAAAAATTATTTTTTGCAAAATTTACTATAGAAAAGGCAATCCCTGGCGTAATTAAAATTTGAGACAGTAAAAAATTATTTTTTGCAAAATTTACTATAGAAAAGGCAATCCCTGGCGTAATTATAATTTGCGACAGTAAAAAATTATTTTTTGCAAAATTTACTATAGAAATGGCAATCCCTGGCGTAATTAAAATTTGAGACAGTAAAAAATTATTTTTTGCAAAATTTACTATAGAAAAGGCAATCCCTGGCGCAATTAAAATTTGAGACAGTATAAAATTATTTTTTGAATAATTTGCTATAGAAAAGGCAATCCCTGGCGTAATTAAAATTTGCGACACTAAACAATTATTTTTTGCAAATTTACTATAGAAAAAGCAATCCCTGGCGTAATTAAAATTTGAGACAGTAAAAAATTATTTTTTGAATAATTTACTATAGAAAAGGCAATCCCTGGCGTAATTAAAATTTGCGACAGTAAAAAATTATTTTTTGAATAATTTACTATACAAAAGACAATACTTGGCGTATTTAAAATTTGCAACAGTAAAAAATTATTTTTTGAATAATTTACTATAGAAAAGGCAATCCCTGGCGTATTTAAAATTTGAGACAGTAAAAAATGAATTTTTGAATAATTTACTATAGAAAAGGCAATCCCTGGCGTAATTATAATTTGCGACAGTAAAAAATTATTTTTTGAATAATTTACTATAGAAAAGGCAATCCCTGGCGTAATTAAAATTTGAGACAGTAAAAAATTATTTTTTGAATAATTTACTATAGAAAAGGCAATCCCTGGCGTAATTAAAATTTGAGACAGTAGAAAATTGTTTTTTGAATAATTTACTATAGAAAAGGCAATCCCTGGCGTAATTAAAATTTGCGACACTAAACAATTATTTTTTGCAAAATTTACTATAGAAAAGGCAATCCCTGGCGTAATTAAAATTTGCGACACTAAACAATTATTTTTTGCAAAATTTACTATAGAAAAGGCAATCCCTGGCGTAATTAAAATTTGAGACAGTAAAAAATTATTTTTTGAATAATTTACTATAGAAAAGGCAATCCCTGGCGTAATTAAAATTTGAGACAGTAAAAATTATTTTTTGAATAATTTACTATAGAAAAGGCAATCCCTGGCGTAATTAAAATTTGAGACAGTAAAAAATTATTTTTCGAATAATTTACTATAGAAAAGGCAATCCCTGGCGTAATTAAAATTTGCGACACTAAACAATTATTTTTTGCAAAATTTACTATAGAAAAGGCAATCCCTGGCGTAATTAAAATTTGCGACACTAAACAATTATTTTTTGCAAAATTTACTATAGAAAAGGCAATCCCTGGCGTAATTAAAATTTGAGACAGTAAAAAATTATTTTTTGAATAATTTACTATAGAAAAGGCAATCCCCGGCGTAATTAAAATCTGCGACACTAAACAATTATTTTTTGCAAAATTTACTATAGAAAAGGCAATCCCTGGCGTATTTAAAATTTGCGACAGTATAAAATTATTTTTTGAATAATTTACTATAGAAAAGGCAATCCATGGCGTAACTAAAATTTGAGACAGTAAAAAATTATTTTTTGAATAATTTACTATAGAAAAGGCAATCCCTGGCGTAATTAAAATTTGCGACACTAAACAATTATTTTTTGCAAAATTTACTATAGAAAAGGCAATCCCTGGCGTAGTTAAAATTTGAGACAGTAAAAAATTATTTTTTGAATAATTTACTATAGAAAAGGCAATCCCTGGTGTAATTAAAATTTGCGACACTAAACAATTATTTTTTGCAAAATTTACTATAGAAAAGGCAATCCCTGGCGTAATTAAAATTTGAGACAGTAAAAAATTATTTTTTGAATAATTTACTATAGAAAAGGCAATCCCTGGCGTAATTAAAATTTGCGACAGTAAAAAATTATTTTTTGAATAATTTACTATAGAAAAGGCAATCCCTGGCGCAATTAAAATTTGAGACAGTAAAAAATTATTTTTTGAATAATTTACTATAGAAAAGGCACTCCCTGGCGTAATTAAAATTAGCGACACTAAACTATTATTTTTTGCAAAATTTACTATAGAAAAGGCAATCCCTGGCGTAATTAAAATTTGAGACAGTAAAAAATTATTTTTTGAATAATTTACTATAGAAAAGGCAATCCCTGGCGTAATTAAAATTTGTGACAGAAAAAATTATTTTTTGAATAATTTACTATAGAAAAGGCAATCCCTGGCGTAATTAAAATTTGCGACACTAAACAATTATTTTTTGCAAAATTTACTATAGAAAAGGCAATCCCTGGCGTAATTAAAATTTGAGACAGTAAAAAATTATTTTTTGAATAATTTACTATAGAAAAGGCAATCCCTGGCGTAATTAAAATTTGCGACAGTAAAAAATTATTTTTTGAATAATTTAATATACAAAAGGCAATCCTTGGCGTATTTAAAATTTGCAACAGTAAAAAATTATTTTTTGAATAATTTACTATAGAAAAGGCAATCCCTGGCGTATTTAAAATTTGAGACAGTAAAAAATGAATTTTTGAATAATTTACTATAGAAAAGGCAATCCCTGGCGTAATTATAATTTGCGACAGTAAAAAATTATTTTTTGAATAATTTACTATAGAAAAGGCAATCCCTGGCGTAATTAAAATTTGAGAGAGTAAAAAATTATTTTTTGAATAATTTACTATAGAAAAGGCAATCCCTGGCGTAATTAAAATTTGAGACAGTAAAAAATTATTTTTTGAATAATTTACTATAGAAAAGGCAATCCCTGGCGTAATTAAAATTTGCGACACTAAACAATTATTTTTTGAAAAATTTACTATAGAAAAGGCAATCCCTGGCGTAATTAAAATTTGCGACACTAAACAATTATTTTTTGCAAAATTTACTATAGAAAAGGCAATCCCTGGCGTAATTAAAATTTTTGACAGTAAAAAATTATTTTTTGAATAATTTACTATAGAAAAGGCAATTCCTGGCGTAATTAAAATTTGAGACAGTAAAAAATTATTTTTTGAATAATTGACTATAGAAAAGGCAATCCCTGGCGTAATTAAAATTTGAGACAGTAAAAAATTATTTTTTGAATAATTTACTATAGAAAAGGCAATCCCTGGCGTAATTAAAATTTGCGACACTAAACAATTATTTTTTGCAAAATTTACTATAGAAAGGCAATCCCTGGCGTAATTAAAATTTGCGACACTAAACAATTATTTTTTGCAATATTTACTATAGAAAAGGCAATCCCTGGCGTAATTAAAATTTGAGACAGTAAAAAATTATTTTTTGAATAATTTACTATAGAAAAGGCAATCCCTGGCGTAATTAAAATTTGCGACACTAAACAATTATTTTTTGCAAAATTTACTATAGAAAAGGCAATCCCTGGCGTATTTAAAATTTGCGACAGTATAAAATTATTTTTTGAATAATTTACTATATAAAAGGCAATCCCTGGCGTAATTAAAATTTGAGACAGTAAAAATTATTTTTTGAATAATTTACTATAGAAAAGGCAATCCCCGGCGTAATTAAAATCTGCGACACTAAACAATTATTTTTTGCAAAATTTACTATAGAAAAGGCAATCCCTGGCGTATTTAAAATTTGCGACAGTATAAAATTATTTTTTGAATAATTTACTATAGAAAAGGCAATCCATGGCGTAACTAAAATTTGAGACAGTAAAAAATTATTTTTTGAATAATTTACTATAGAAAAGGCAATCCCTGGCGTAATTAAAATTTGCGACACTAAACAATTATTTTTTGCAAAATTTACTATAGAAAAGGCAATCCCTGGCGTAGTTAAAATTTGAGACAGTAAAAAATTATTTTTTGAATAATTTACTATAGAAAAGGCAATCCCTGGTGTAATTAAAATTTGCGACACTAAACAATTATTTTTTGCAAAATTTACTATAGAAAAGGCAATCCCTGGCGTAATTAAAATTTGAGACAGTAAAAAATTATTTTTTGAATAATTTACTATAGAAAAGGCAATCCCTGGCGTAATTAAAATTTGCGACAGTAAAAAATTATTTTTTGAATAATTTACTATAGAAAAGGCAATCCCTGGCGCAATTAAAATTTGAGACAGTAAAAAATTATTTTTTGAATAATTTACTATAGAAAAGGCACTCCCTGGCGTAATTAAAATTAGCGACACTAAACTATTATTTTTTGCAAAATTTACTATAGAAAAGGCAATCCCTGGCGTAATTAAAATTTGAGACAGTAAAAAATTATTTTTTGAATAATTTACTATAGAAAAGGCAATCCCTGGCGTAATTAAAATTTGTGACAGAAAAAATTATTTTTTGAATAATTTACTATAGAAAAGGCAATCCCTGGCGTAATTAAAATTTGCGACACTAAACAATTATTTTTTGCAAAATTTACTATAGAAAAGGCAATCCCTGGCGTAATTAAAATTTGAGACAGTAAAAAATTATTTTTTGAATAATTTACTATAGAAAAGGCAATCCCTGGCGTAATTAAAATTTGCGACAGTAAAAAATTATTTTTTGAATAATTTAATATACAAAAGGCAATCCTTGGCGTATTTAAAATTTGCAACAGTAAAAAATTATTTTTTGAATAATTTACTATAGAAAAGGCAATCCCTGGCGTATTTAAAATTTGAGACAGTAAAAAATGAATTTTTGAATAATTTACTATAGAAAAGGCAATCCCTGGCGTAATTATAATTTGCGACAGTAAAAAATTATTTTTTGAATAATTTACTATAGAAAAGGCAATCCCTGGCGTAATTAAAATTTGAGAGAGTAAAAAATTATTTTTTGAATAATTTACTATAGAAAAGGCAATCCCTGGCGTAATTAAAATTTGAGACAGTAAAAAATTATTTTTTGAATAATTTACTATAGAAAAGGCAATCCCTGGCGTAATTAAAATTTGCGACACTAAACAATTATTTTTTGAAAAATTTACTATAGAAAAGGCAATCCCTGGCGTAATTAAAATTTGCGACACTAAACAATTATTTTTTGCAAAATTTACTATAGAAAAGGCAATCCCTGGCGTAATTAAAATTTTTGACAGTAAAAAATTATTTTTTGAATAATTTACTATAGAAAAGGCAATTCCTGGCGTAATTAAAATTTGAGACAGTAAAAAATTATTTTTTGAATAATTGACTATAGAAAAGGCAATCCCTGGCGTAATTAAAATTTGAGACAGTAAAAAATTATTTTTTGAATAATTTACTATAGAAAAGGCAATCCCTGGCGTAATTAAAATTTGCGACACTAAACAATTATTTTTTGCAAAATTTACTATAGAAAGGCAATCCCTGGCGTAATTAAAATTTGCGACACTAAACAATTATTTTTTGCAATATTTACTATAGAAAAGGCAATCCCTGGCGTAATTAAAATTTGAGACAGTAAAAAATTATTTTTTGAATAATTTACTATAGAAAAGGCAATCCCTGGCGTAATTAAAATTTGCGACACTAAACAATTATTTTTTGCAAAATTTACTATAGAAAAGGCAATCCCTGGCGTATTTAAAATTTGCGACAGTATAAAATTATTTTTTGAATAATTTACTATAGAAAAGGCAATCCCTGGCGTAATTAAAATTTGAGACAGTAAAAATTATTTTTTGAATAATTTACTATAGAAAAGGCAATCCCTGGCGTAATTAAAATTTGCGACACTAAACAATTATTTTTTGCAAAATTTACTATAGAAAAGGCAATCCCTGGCGTAATTAAAATTTGAGACAGTAAAAAATTATTTTTTGAATAATTTACTATAGAAAAGGCAATCCCAGGCGTAATTAAAATTTGCGACACTAAACAATTATTTTTTGCAAAATTTACTATAGAAAAGGCAATCCCTGGCCTAATTAAAGTTTGAGACAGTAAAAAATTATTTTTTGAATAATTTACTATAGAAAAGGCAATCCCTGGCGTATTTAAAATTTGCAACAGTAAAAAATTATTTTTTGAATAATTTACTATAGATAAGGCAATCCCTGGCGTAATTAAAATTTGTGACAGAAAAAATTATTTTTTGAATAATTTACTATAGAAAAGGCAATCCCTGGCGTAATTAAAATTTGCGACACTAAACAATTATTTTTTGCAAAATTTACTATAGAAAAGGCAATCCCTGGCGTAATTAAAATTTGAGACAGTATAAAATTATTTATTGAATAATTTACTATAGAAAAGGCAATCCCTGGCGTAATTAAAATTTGCGACACTAATCAATTATTTTTTGAATAATTTACTATTGAAAAGGCAATCCCCGGCGTAATTATAATTTGTGACAGTAAAAAATTATTTTTTGAATAATTTACTATAGAAAAGGCAATCCCTGGCGTAATTAAAATTTGAGACAGTAAAAAATTATTTTTTGAATAATTTACTATAGAAAAGGCAATTCGTGGCGTAATTAAAATTTGAGACAGTAAAAAATTATTTTTTGAATAATTGACTATAGAAAAGGCAATCCCTGGCGTAATTAAAATTTGCGACACTAAACAATTATTTTTTGCAAAATTTACTATAGAAAAGGCAATCCCTGGCGTAATTAAAATTTGAGACAGTAAAAAATTATTTTTTTGAATAATTTACTATAGAAAAGGCAATCCCAGGCGTAATTAAAATTTGCGACACTAAACAATTATTTTGTGCTAAATTTACTATAGAAAAGGCAATCCCTGGCGTAATTAAAATTTGAGACAGTAAACAATTATTTTTTGAATAATTTACTATAGAAAAGGCAATCCCTGGCGAATGTAAAATTTGCGACAGTATAAAATTATTTTTTGAATAATTTACTATAGAAAAGGCAATCCCTGGCGTAATTAAAATTTGCGACACTAAACAATTATTTTTTGCAAAATTTACAAGAGAAAAGGCAATCCCTGGCGTAATTAAAATTTGAGACAGTAAAAAATTATTTTTTGAATAATTTACTATAGAAAAGGCAATCCCTGACGTAATTAAAATTTGAGACAGTAAAAAATTATTTTTTGAATAATTTACTATAGAAAAGGCAATCCCTGGCGTAATTAAAATTTGCGACACTAAACAATCATTTTTTGCAAAATTTACTATAGAAAAGGCAATCCCTGGCGTAATTAAAATTTGAGACAGTAAAAAATTATTTTTTTGAATAATTTACTATAGAAAAGGCAATCCCAGGCGTAATTAAAATTTGCGACACTAAACAATTATTTTGTGCTAAATTTACTATAGAAAAGGCAATCCCTGACGTAATTAAAATTTGAGACAGTAAACAATTATTTTTTGAATAATTTACTATAGAAAAGGCAATCCCTGGCGTATGTAAAATTTGCGATAGTATAAAATTATTTTTTGAATAATTTACTATAGAAAAGGCAATCCCTGGCGTAATTAAAATTTGAGACAGTATAAAATTATTTTTTGCAAAATTTACTATAGAAAAGGCAATCCCTAGTGTAATTAAAATTAAAAAATTATTTTTTGCAAAATTTACTATAGAAAAGGCAATCCCTGGCGTAATTAAAATTTGCGACAGTAAAAAATTATTTTTTGAATAATTTACTATAGAAAAGGCAATCCCTGGTGTATTTAAAATTTGAGACAGTAAAAAATTATTTTTTGAATAATTTACTATAGAAAAGGCAATCCCTGGCGTAATTATAATTTGCGACACTAAACAATTATTTTTTGAATAATTTACTATAGAAAAGGCAATCCCTGGCGTAATTAAAATTTGAGACAGTAAAAATTATTTTTTGCAAAATTTACTATAGAAAAGGCAATCCCTGGCGTAATTAAAATTTGAGACAGTAAAAAATTATTTTTTGCAAAATTTACTATAGAAAAGGCAATCCCTGGCGTAATTATAATTTGCGACAGTATAAAATTATTTTTTGCAAAATTTACTATAGAAATGGCAATCCCTGGCGTAATTAAAATTTGAGACAGTAAAAAATTATTTTTTGCAAAATTTAGTAAAGAAAAGGCAATCCCTGGCGCAATTAAAATTTGAGACAGTATAAAATTATTTTTTGAATAATTTACTATAGAAAAGGCAATCCCTGGCGTAATTAAAATTTGCGACACTAAACAATTATTTTTTGCAAATTTACTATAGAAAAAGCAATCCCTGGCGTAATTAAAATTTGAGACAGTAAAAAATTATTTTTTGAATAATTTACTATAGAAAAGGCAATCCCTGGCGTAATTAAAATTTGCGACAGTAAAAAATTATTTTTGCAAAATTTACTATAGAAAAGGCAATCCCTGGCGTAATTAAAATTTGCGACACTAAACAATTATTTTTTGCAAAATTTACTATAGAAAAGGCAATCCCTGGCGTAATTAAAATTTGAGACAGTAAAAAATTATTTTTTGAATAATTTACTATAGAAAAGGCAATCCCTGGCTTAATTAAAATTTGAGACAGTAAAAATTATTTTTTGAATAATTTACTATAGAAAAGGCAATCCCTGGCGTAATTAAAATTTGAGACAGTAAAAAATTATTTTTCGAATAATTTACTATAGAAAAGGCAATCCCTGGCGTAATTAAAATTTGCGACACTAAACAATTATTTTTTGCAAAATTTACTATAGAAAAGGCAATCCCTGGCGTAATTAAAATTTGCGACACTAAACAATTATTTTTTGCAAAATTTACTATAGAAAAGGCAATCCCTGGCGTAATTAAAATTTGAGACAGTAAAAAATTATTTTTTGAATAATTTACTATAGAAAAGGCAATCCCCGGCGTAATTAAAATTTGCGACACTAAACAATTATTTTTTGCAAAATTTACTATAGAAAAGGCAATCCCTGGCGTATTTAAAATTTGCGACAGTATAAAATTATTTTTTGAATAATTTACTATAGAAAAGGCAATCCCTGGCGTAATTAAAATTTGAGACAGTAAAAAATTATTTTTTGAATAATTTACTATAGAAAAGGCAATCCCTGGCGTAATTAAAATTTGCGACACTAAACAATTATTTTTTGCAAAATTTACTATAGAAAAGGCAATCCCTGGCGTAGTTAAAATTTGAGACAGTAAAAAATTATTTTTTGAATAATTTACTATAGAAAAGGCAATCCCTGGCGTAATTAAAATTTGAGACACTAAACAATTATTTTTTGCAAAATTTACTATAGAAAAGGCAATCCCTGGCGTAATTAAAATTTGCGACACTAAACAATTATTTTTTGCAAAATTTACTATAGAAAAGGCAATCCCTGGCGTAATTAAAATTTGCGAAACTAAACAATTATTTTTTGCAAAATTTACTATAGAAAAGGCAATCCCTGGCGTAATTAAAATTTGAGACAGTAAAAAATTATTTTTTGAATAATTTACTATAGAAAAGGCAATCCCTGGCGTAATTAAAATTTGAGACAGTAAAAATTATTTTTTGAATAATTTACTATAGAAAAGGCAATCCCTGGCGTAATTAAAATTTGAGACAGTAAAAAATTATTTTTCGAATAATTTACTATAGAAAAGGCAATCCCTGGCGTAATTAAAATTTGCGACACTAAACAAGTTTTTTTTGCAAAATTTACTATAGAAATGGCAATCCCTGGCGTAATTAAAATTTGCGACACTAAACAATTATTTTTTGCAAAATTTACTATAGAAAAGGCAATCCCTGGCGTAATTAAAATTTGAGACAGTAAAAAATTATTTTTTGAATAATTTACTATAGAAAAGGCAATCCCCGGCGTAATTAAAATTTGCGACACTAAACAATTATTTTTTGCAAAATTTACTATAGAAAATGCAATCCCTGGCGTATTTAAAATTTGCGACAGTATAAAATTATTTTTTGAATAATTTACTATAGAAAAGGCAATCCCTGGCGTAATTAAAATTTGAGACAGTAAAAAATTATTTTTTGAATAATTTACTATAGAAAAGGCAATCCCTGGCGTAATTAAAATTTGCGACACTAAACAATTATTTTTTGCAAAATTTACTATAGAAAAGGCAATCCCTGGCGTAGTTAAAATTTGTGACAGTAAAAAATTATTTTTTGAATAATTTACTATAGAAAAGGCAATCCCTGGCGTAATTAAAATTTGCGACACTAAACAATTATTTTTTGCAAAATTTACTATAGAAAAGGCAATCCCTGGCGTAATTAAAATTTGAGACAGTATAAAATTATTTTTTGAATAATTTACTATAGAAAAGGCAATCCCTGGCGTAATTAAAATTTGTGACAGAAAAAATTATTTTTTGATTAATTTACTATAGAAAAGGCAATCCCTGGCGTAATTAAAATTTGCGACACTAAACAATTATTTTTTGCAAAATTTACTATAGAAAAGGCAATCCCTGGCGTAATTAAAATTTGAGACATTAAAAAATTATTTTTTGAATAATTTACTATAGAAAAGGCAATCCCTGGCGTAATTAAAATTTGCGACAGTAAAAAATTATTTTTTGAATAATTTAATATACAAAAAGCAATCCTTGGCGTATTTAAATTTTGCAACAGTAAAAAATTATTTTTTGAATAATTTACTATAGAAAAGGCAATCCCTGGCGTATTTAAAATTTGAGACAGTAAAAAATGAATTTTTGAATAATTTAATATAGAAAAGGCAATCCCTGGCGTAATTATAATTTGCGACAGTAAAAAATTATTTTTTGAATAATTTACTATAGAAAAGGCAATTCCTGGCGTAATTAAAATTTGAGACAGTAAAAAATTATTTTTTGAATAATTTACTATAGAAAAGGCAATCCCTGGCGTAATTAAAATTTGAGACAGTAAAAAATTATTTTTTGAATAATTTACTATAGAAAAGGCAATCCCTGGCGTAATTAAAATTTGCGACACTAAACAATTATTTTTTGCAAAATTTACTATAGAAAAGGCAATCCCTGGCGTAATTAAAATTTGCGACACTAAACAATTATTTTTTGCAAAATTTACTATAGAAAAGGCAATCCCTGGCGTAATTAAAATTTGAGACAGTAAAAAATTATTTTTTGAATAATTTACTATAGAAAAGGCAATTCCTGGCGTAATTAAAATTTGAGACAGTAAAAAATTATTTTTTGAATAATTGACTATAGAAAAGGCAATCCCTGGCGTAATTACAATTTGAGACAGTAAAAAATTATTTTTTGAATAATTTACTATAGAAAAGGCAATCCCTGGCGTAATTAAAATTTGCGACACTAAACAATTATTTTTTGCAAAATTTACTATAGAAAGGCAATCCCTGGCGTAATTAAAATTTGCGACACTAAACAATTATTTTTTGCAATATTTACTATAGAAAAGGCAATCCCTGGCGTAATTGAAATTTGAGACAGTAAAAAATTATTTTTTGAATAATTTACTATAGAAAAGGCAATCCCTGGCGTAATTAAAATTTGCGACACTAAACAATTATTTTTTGCAAAATTTACTATAGAAAAGGCAATCCCTGGCGTATTTAAAATTTGCGACAGTATAAAATTATTTTTTGAATAATTTACTATAGAAAAGGCAATCCCTGGCGTAATTAAAATTTGAGACAGTAAAAAATTATTTTTTGAATAATTTACTATAGAAAAGGCAATCCCTGGCGTAATTAAAATTTGCGACACTAAACAATTATTTTTTGCAAAATTTACTATAGAAAAGGCAATCCCTGGCGTAATTAAAATTTGAGACAGTAAAAAATTATTTTTTGAATAATTTACTATAGAAAAGGCAATCCCAGGCGTAATTAAAATTTGCGACACTAAACAATTATTTTTTGCAAAATTTACTATAGAAAAGGCAATCCCTGGCGTAATTAAAGTTTGAGACAGTAAAAAATTATTTTTGAATAATTTACTATAGAAAAGGCAATCCCTGGCGTATTTAAAATTTGCAACAGTAAAAAATTATTTTTTGAATAATTTACTATAGAAAAGGCAATCCCTGGCGTAATTAAAATTTGTGACAGAAAAAATTATTTTTTGAATAATTTACTATAGAAAAGGCAATCCCTGGCGTAATTAAAATTTGCGACACGTAAACAATTATTTTTTGCAAAATTTACTATAGAAAAGGCAATCCCTGGCGTAATTAAAATTTGAGACAGTATAAAATTATTTTTTGAATAATTTACTATAGAAAAGGCAATCCCTGGCGTAATTAAAATTTGCGACACTAATCAATTATTTTTGAATAATTTACTATAGAAAAGGCAATCCCTGGCGTAATTATAATTTGTGACAGTAAAAAAATTATTTTTTGAATAATTTACTATAGAAAAGGCAATCCCTGGCGTAATTAAAATTTGAGACAGTAAAAAATTATTTTTGAATAATTTACTATAGAAATGGCAATTCGTGGCGTAATTAAAATTTGAGACAGTAAAAAATTATTTTTTGAATAATTGACTATAGAAAAGGCAATCCCTGGCGTAATTAAAATTTGAGACAGTAAAAAATTATTTTTTGAATAATTTACTATAGAAAAGGCAATCCCTGGCGCAATTAAAATTTCCGACACTAAACAATTATTTTTTGCAAAATTTACTATAGAAAAAGGCAATCCCTGGCGTAATTAAAATTTGAGACAGTAAAAAATTATTTTTTGAATAATTTACTATAGAAAAGGCAATCCCAGGCGTAATTAAAATTTGCGACACTAAACAATTATTTTTTGCAAAATTTACTATAGAAAAGGCAATCCTGGCGTAATTAAAATTTGAGACAGTAAAAAATTATTTTTTGAATAATTTACTATAGAAAAGGCAATCCCTGGCGTAATTAAAATTTGCGACAGTAAAAAATTATTTTTTGAATAATTTACTATAGAAAAGGCAATCCCTGGCCTAATTAAAATTTGAGACAGTAAAAAATTATTTTTTGAATAATTTACTATAGAAAAGGCAATCCCTGGCGTAATTAAAATTTGCGACACTAAACAATTATTTTTTGCAAAATTTACTATAGAAAAGGCAATCCCTGGCGTAATTAAAATTTGAGACAGTAAAAAATTATTTTTTGAATAATTTACTATAGAAAAGGCAATCCCTGGCGTAATTAAAATTTGTGACAGAAAAAATTATTTTTTGAATAATTTACTATAGAAAAGGTAATCCCTGGCGTAATTAAAATTTGCGATACTAAACAATTATTTTTTGCAAAATTTACTATAGAAAAGGCAATCCCTGGCGTAATTAAAATTTGAGACAGTAAAAAATTATTTTTTGAATAATTTACTATAGAAAAGGCAATCCCTGGCGTAATTAAAATTTGCGACAGTAAAAAATTATTTTTTGAATAATTTACTATAGAAAAGGCAATCCCTGGCCTAATTAAAATTTGAGACAGTAAAAATTATTTTTTGAATAATTTACTATAGAAAAGGCAATCCCTGGCGTAATTAAAATTTGCGACACTAAACAATTATTTTTTGCAAAATTTACTATAGAAAAGGCAATCCCTGGCGTAATTAAAATTTGAGACAGTAAAAAATTATTTTTTGAATAATTTACTATAGAAAAGGCAATCCCTGGCGTAATTAAAATTTGTGACAGAAAAAATTATTTTTTGAATAATTTACTATAGAAAAGGTAATCCCTGGCGTAATTAAAATTTGCGACACTGAACAATTATTTTTTGCAAAATTTACTATAGAAAAGGCAACCCCTGGCGTAATTAAAATTTGAGACAGTAAAAAATTATTTTTTGAATAATTTACTATAGAAAAGGCAATCCCTGGCGTTATTAAAATTTGCGACACTAAACAATTATTTTTTGAATAATTTACTATAGAAAAGGCAATCCCTGGCGTAATTAAAATTTGAGACAGTAAAAAATTATTTTTTGAATAATTGACTATAGAAAAGGCAATCCCTGGCGTAATTACAATTTGAGACAGTAAAAAATTATTTTTTGAATAATTTACTATAGAAAAGGCAATCCCTGGCGTAATTAAAATTTGCAACACTAAACAATTATTTTTTGCAAAATTTACTATAGAAAGGCAATCCCTGGCGTAATTAAAATTTGCGACACTAAACAATTATTTTTTGCAATATTTACTATAGAAAAGGCAATCCCTGGCGTAATTGAAATTTGAGACAGTAAAAAATTATTTTTTGAATAATTTACTATAGAAAAGGCAATCCCTGGCGTAATTAAAATTTGCGACACTAAACAATTATTTTTTGCAAAATTTACTATAGAAAAGGCAATCCCTGGCGTATTTAAAATTTGCGACAGTATAAAATTATTTTTTGAATAATTTACTATAGAAAAGGCAATCCCTGGCGTAATTAAAATTTGAGACAGTAAAAAATTATTTTTTGAATAATTTACTATAGAAAAGGCAATCCCTGGCGTAATTAAAATTTGCGACACTAAACAATTATTTTTTGCAAAATTTACTATAGAAAAGGCAATCCCTGGCGTAATTAAAATTTGAGACAGTAAAAAATTATTTTTTGAATAATTTACTATAGAAAAGGCAATCCCAGGCGTAATAAAATTTGCGACACTAAACAATTATTTTTTGCAAAATTTACTATAGAAAAGGCAATCCCTGGCGTAATTAAAGTTTGAGACAGTAAAAAATTATTTTTTGAATAATTTACTATAGAAAAGGCAATCCCTGGCGTATTTAAAATTTGCAACAGTAAAAAATTATTTTTTGAATAATTTACTATAGAAAAGGCAATCCCTGGCGTAATTAAAATTTGTGACAGAAAAAATTATTTTTTGAAT
>CAWVNZ010002278.1:0-47000 GCA_963930735.1 Dioctria linearis | reverse complement strand
GAAAAATTTACTATAGAAAAGGCAATCCCTGGCGTAATTAAAATTTGCGACAGTAAAAAATTAATTTGTGAAAAATTTACTATAGAAAAGGCAATCCCTGGCGCAATTAAAATTTGCGACAGTAAAAAATTAATTTTTGAAAAATTTACTATAGAAAGGCAATCCCTGGCGTAATTAAAATTTGTGACAGTAAAAAATTAATTTTGAAAAATTTAATATAGATAAGGCAATCCCTGGCGTAATTAAAATGTGCGACAGTAAAAAATTAATTTTTGAAAAATTTACTATAGAAAAGGCAATCCCTGGCGCAATTAAAATTTGCGACAGTAAAAAATTATTTTTGAAAAATTTACTATAGAAAAGGCAATCCCTGGCGCAATTAAAATTTCCGACAGTAAGTAATTAATTTGTGAAAATTTACTATAGAAAAGGCAATCCCTGGCGTATTTAAAATTTGCGACAGTAAAAAATTATTTTTTGAAAAATTTAGTGTAGAAAAGGCAATCCGCAATTAAAATTTGCGACAGTAAAAAATTAATTTGTGAAAAATTTACTATAGAAAAGGCAATCCCTGGCGAAATTAAAATTTGCGACAGTAAAAAATTATTTTTGAAAAATTTACTGTAGAAAAGGCAATCCCTGGCGCAATTAAAATTTGCGAACCGTAAAAAATTAATTTGTGAAAAATTTACTATAGAAAAGGCAATCCCTGGCGTATTTAAAATTTGCGACAGTAAAAAATTATTTTTGAAAAATTTACTGTAGAAAAGGCAATCCCTGGCGCAATTAAAATTTGCGACAGTAAAAAAATTAATTTGTGAAATATTTACTATAGAAAAGGCAATCCCTGGCGCAATTAAAAATTTGCGACAGTAAAAATTATTTTTTGAAAAAATTTACTGTAGAAAAGGCAATCCCCGGCGCAATTAAATTTGCGACAGTAGAAAATTATTTTTGAATAATTTACTGTAGAAAAGGCAATCCCAGGCGCAATTAAAATTTGCGACAGTAAAAAATTAATTTGTGAAATTTTACTATAGAAAAGGCAATCCCTGCGTAATTAAAATTTGCGACAGTAAAAAAAATTTTTTGAAAAATTTACTGTAGAAAAGGCAATCCCTGGCGTTATTAAAATTTGCGACAGTAAAAAATAATTTTTGAAAAATTTACTATAGAAAAGGCAATCCCTGGCGCAATTAAAATTTGCGACAGTAAAAAATTATTTTTTTGCAAAATTTACTATAGAAAAGGCAATCCCTGGCGCAATTAAAATTTGCGACAGTAAAAAATTAATTTGTGAAAAATTTACTGTAGAAAAGGCAGTCCACGGCGCAATTAAAATTTGCGACAATAGAAAATTATTTTTTGAAAAATTTACTGTATAAAAGGCAATCCCTGGCGCAATTAAAATTTGCGAGAGTAAAAATTATTTTTTGAAAAATTTACTGTAGAAAAGGCAATCCCTGGCGCAATTAAAATTTGCGAGAGTAAAAAATTATTTTTTTGCAAAATTTACTATAGAAAAAGCCATCCCTGGCGCAATTAAAATTTGCGACAGTAAAAAATTAATTTGTGAAAGATTTACTGTAGAAAAGGCAATCCTTGGCGCAATTAAAATTCTGCGACAGTAGAAAATTATTTTTTGAAAAATTTACTGTAGAAAAGGCAATCCCTGGCGCAATTAAAATTTGCGACAGTAAAAAATTAATTTGTGAAATTTTACTATAGAAAAGGCAATCCCTGGCGTAATTAAAATTTGCGACAGTAAAAAATTATTTTTTGAAAAATTTACTATAGAAAAGGCAATCCTTGGCGTAATTAAAATTTGCGACAGTAAAAAATTAATTTGTGAAAAATTTACAATAGAAAAGCCAATCCCTGGCGCAATTAAAATTTGCGACAGTAAAAAATTAATTTTTGAAAAATGTACTATAGAAAGGCAATCCCTGGCGTAATTAAAATTTGTGACAGTAAAAAATTAATTTTTGAAAAATTTACTATAGAAAAGGCAATCCCTGGCGTAATTAAAATTTGCGACAGTAAAACATTAATTTTTGAAAAATTTACTATAGAAAAGGCAATCCCTGGCGCAATTAAAATTTGCGACAGTAAAAAATTATTTTTTTGCAAAATTTACTATAGAAAAGGCAATCCCTGGCGCAATTAAAATTTGCGACAGTAAATAATTAATTTGTGAAAAATTTACTATAGAAAAGGCAATCCCTGGCGTATTTAAATTTGCGACAGTAAAAAATTATTTTTTGAAAAATTTACTGTAGAAAAGGCAATCCCTGGCGCAATTAAAATTTGCGACAGTAAAAAATTAATTTGTGAAAAATTTACTATAGAAAAGGCAATCCCTGGCGCAATTAAAATTTGCGACAGTAAAAAATTATTTTTTGAAAAATTTACTGTAGAAAAGGCAATCCCCGGCGCAATTAAAAATTTGCGACAGTAGAAAATTACTTTTTGAATAATTTACTGTAGAAAAGGCAATCCTTGGCGCAATTAAAATTTGCGACAGTAAAAAATTTAATTTGTGAAATTTTACTATAGAAAAGGCAATCCCTGGCGTAATTAAAATTTGCGACAGTAAAAAATTATTTTTTGAAAAATTTAGTGTAGAAAAGGCAATCCCTGGCGCAATTAAAATTTGCGACAGTAGAAAATTATTTTTTTGAATAATTTACTATAGAAAAGGCAATCCCTGGCGCAATTAAAATTTGCGACAGTAAAAAATTAATTTGTGAAATTTTACTATAGAAAAGGCAATCCCTGGCGTAATTAAAATTTGCGACAGTAAAAAAATTATTTTTTGAAAAATTTACTGAAGAAAAGGCAATCCCTGGCGCAATTAAAATTTGCGACAGTAAAAAATTAATTTGTGAAAAATTTACTATAGAAAAGGCAATCCCTGGCGTAATTAAAATTTGCGACAGTAAAAAATATTTTTTGAAAAATTTACTGTAGAAAAGGCAATCCTTGGCGCAATTAAAATTTGCGACAGTAGAAAATTATTTTTTGAAAAATTTACTGTAGAAAAGGCAATCCCTGGCGCAATTAAAATTTGCGACAGTAAAAAAATTATTTTTTGAATAATTTACTATAGAAAAGGCAATCCCTGGCGCAATTAAAATTTGCGACAGTAAAAAATTATTTTTGAAAAATTTACTATAGAAAAGGCAATCCCTGGCGTAATTAAAATTTGCGACAGTAAAAAATTAATTTGTGAAAAATTTACTATAGAAAAGGCAATCACTGGCGGAATTAAAATTTGCGACTGTAAAAAATTAATTTGTGAAAAATTTACTATAGAAAAGGCAATCCCTGGCGTAATTAAAATTTGCGACAGTAAAAAATAATTTTTTTGAAAAATTTACTGTAGAAAAGGCAATCCTTGGCGCAATTAAAATTTGCGACAGTAGAAAATTATTTTTTGAAAAATTTACTGTAGAAAAGGCAATCCCTGCGCAGTTAAAATTTGCGACAGTAAAAAATTATTTTTTGAATAATTTACTATAGAAAAGGCAATCCCTGGCGCAATTAAAATTTGCGACAGTAAAAAATTATTTTTTGAAAAATTTACTATAGAAAAGGCAATCCCTGGCGTAATTAAAATTTGCGACAGTAAAAAATTAATTTGTGAAAAATTTACTATAGAAAAGGCAATCACTGGCGGAATTAAAATTTGCGACAGTAAAAAATTAATTTTTGAAAAATTTACTATAGAAAAGGCAATCCCCTGGCGTAATTAAAATTTGCGACAGTATAAAATTATTTTTTGAAAAATTTACTGTAGAAAAGGCAATCCCTGGGCGCAATTAAAATTTGCGACAGTAAAAAATTATTTTTTGAATAATTTACTATAGAAAAGGCAATCCCTGGGGCAATTAAAATTTGCGACAGTAAAAAATTATTTTTTTGCAAAATTTTACTATAGAAAAGGCAATCCCTGGTGCAATTAAAATTGCGACAGTAAAAAAATAATTTTTGAAAAATTTACTATAGAAAAGGCAATCCCCTGGCGTAATTAAAATTTGCGACAGTAAAAAATTAATTTGTGAAAAATTTACTATAGAAAAGGCAATCACTGGCGGAATTAAAATTTGCGACTGTAAAAAATTAATTTTTGAAAAATTTACTATAGAAAAGGCAATCCCTGGCGCAATTAAAATTTGCGACAGTAAAAAAATTATTTTTTGAAAAATTTACTATAGAAAAGGCAATCCCTGGCGTAAATAAAATTTGCGACAGTAAAAAATTAATTTGTGAAAAATTTACTATAGAAAAGGCAATGATTGGCGGAATTAAAATTTGCGACTGTAAAAAATTAATTTTTGAAAAATTTACTATAGAAAAGGCAATCCCTGGCGTAATTAAAATTTGCGACAGTAAAAAATTAATTTTTGAAAAATTTACTATAGAAAAGGCAATCCCTGGCGTAATTAAAATTTGCGACAGTAAAAAAATAATTTTTGAAAAATTTACTATAGAAAAGGCAGTCCCCGGCGCAAGTAAAATTTGCGACAGTAAAAAATTATTTTTTTGCAAAATTTACTATAGAAAAGGCAATCCCTGGCGCAATTAAAATTTGCGACAGTAAAAAATTAATTTGTGAAAAATTTAACTATAGAAAAAGCAATCCCCTGGCGTATTTAAAAATTTGCGACAGTAAAAAATTATTTTTTGAAAAATTTACTGTAGAAAAGGCAATCCCCTGGCGCAAATAAAATTTGCAACAGTAAAAAATTAATTTGTGAAAAATTTACTATAGAAAAGGCAATCCCCTGGCGCAATTAAAATTTGCGACAGTAAAAAATTATTTTTTGAAAAATATACTGTAGAAAAGGCAATCCCTGGCGCAATTAAAATTTGCGACAGTATAAAATTAATTTTTGAAAAACTTACTATAGAAAAGGCAATCCCCTGGCGTAGTTAAAATTTTCGACAGTAAAAAATTCATTTTTGAAAAATTTACTATAGAAAAGGCAATCCCTGGCGCAATTAAAATTTGCGACAGTAAAAAATTATTTTTTGCAAAATTTACTATAGAAAAGGCAATCCCTGGCGCAATTAAACCTTGCGACAGTATAAAATTAAATTTTGAAAAATTTACTGTAGAAAAGGCAATCCCTGGCGCAATTAAAATTTGCGACAGTAGAAAATTATTTTTTGAAAAATTTACTATAGAAAAGGCAATCCCTGGCGCAATTAAAATTTGCGACAGTAAAAAATTATTTTTTGCAAAATTTAATATAGAAAAGGCAACCCCTGGCTTATTTAAAATTTCTGACAGTAAAAAATTAATTTGTGAAAAATTTACTATAGAAAAGGCAGTCCCTGGCGTAATTAAAATTTGCGACAGTAAAAAATTATTTTTTGAAAAATTTACTATAGAAGAGGCAATCCCTGGCGCAGTTAAAATTTGCGACAGTAAAAAATTATTTTTTGCAAAATTTACTACAGAAAAGGCAATCCCTGGCGTATGTAAAATTTGCGACAGTAAAAAATTAGTTTGTAAAAAATTTACTATAGAAAAGGCAATCCCTGGCGTATTTAAAATTTGCGACAGTAAAAAACTATTTTTTGAAAAATTTACTATAGAAAAGGCAATCCCTGGCGTAATAAAAATTTTCGACAGTAAAAAATTAATTTTTGAAACATTTACTATAGAAAAGGCAATCCCTGGCGCAATTAAAATTTGCGACAGTAAAAAAATATTTTTTGCAAAATTTACTATAGGAAAGGCAATCCCTGGCGCAATTAAAATTTGCGACAGTAAAAAATTAATTTTTGAAAAACTTACTGTAGAAAAGGCAATCCCTGGCGCAATCAAAATTTCCGACAGTAAAAAATTATTTGTTGAAAAATTTACTATAGAAAAGGCAATCCTTGGCGCAATTAAAATTTGCGACAGTAGAAAATTATTTTTTGAAAAATTTACTGTAGAAAAGGCAATCCCTGGCGCAATTAATATTTGCGACAGTAAAAAATTATTTTTTGAGTAATTTACTATAGAAAAGGCAATCCCTGGCGCAATTAAAATTTGCGACAGTAAAAAATTATTTTTTGAAAAATTTACTATAGAAAAGGCAATCCCTGGCGTAATTGAAATTTGCGACAGTAAAAAATTATTTGTGAAAAATTTACTATAGAAAAGGCAACACAGGCGGAATTAAAATTTGCGACTGTAAAAAATTAATTTTTGAAAAATTTACTATAGAAAAGGCAATCCCTGGCGTAATTAAAATTTGCGACAGTAAAAAATTAATTTTTGAAAAATTTACTATAGAAAAGGCAATCCCTGGCGTAATTAAAATTTGCGACAGTATAAAATTAAATTTTGAAAAATTTACTGTAGAAAAGGCAATCCCTGGCGCAATTAAAATTTGCGACAGTAGAAAATTATTTTTTGAAAAATTTACTATAGAAAAGGCAATCCCTGGCGCCATTAAAATTTGCGACAGTAAAAAATTATTTTTTGCAAAATTTAATATAGGAAAGGTAACCCCTGGCTTATTTAAAATTTGCGACAGTAAAAAATTAATATGTGAAAAATTTACTATAGAAAAGGCAATCCCTGGCGTAATTAAAATTTGCGACAGTAAAAAATTATTTTTTGAAAAATTTACTATAGAAAAGGCAATCCCTGGCGCAGTTAAAATTTGCGACAGTAAAAAATTAAGTTTTGAAAAATTTACTATAGAAAGGCAATCCCTGGCGTAATTAAAATTTGCGACAGTAAAAAATTAATTTTTGAAAAATTTACTATAGAAAAGGCAATGCCTGGCGTAATTAAAATTTGCGAAAGTAAAAAATTATTTTTTGAAAAATTTACTATAGAAAAGGCAATCCCTGGCGCAGTTAAAATTTGCGACAGTAAAAAATAATTTTTTGAAAAATTTACTATAGAAAGGCAATCCCTGGCGTAATTAAAATTTGCGACAGTAAAAAATTAATTTTTGAAAAATTTACTATAGAAAAGGCAATGCCTGGCGTAATTAAAATTTGCGAAAGTAAAAAATTAATTTTTGAAAAATTTACTATAGAAAAGGCAATCCCTGGCGCAATTAAAATTTGCGACAGTAAAAAATTATTTTTTTGCAAAATTTACTATAGAAAAGGCAATCCCTGGCGCAATTAAAATTTGCGACAGTAAATAATTAATTTGTGAAAAATTTACTATAGAAAGGGCAATCCCTGGCGTAATTAAAATTTGCGACAATAAAAAATTATTTTTTGAAAAATTTACTGTAGAAAAGGCAATCCCTGGCGCAATTAAAATTTGCGACAGTAAAAAATTAATTTGTGAAAAATTTACTATAGAAAAGGCAATCCCTGGCGTAATTAAAATTTGCGACAGTAAAAAATAATTTTTTGAAAAATTTACTGTAGAAAAGGCAATCCACGGCGCAATTAAAATTTGAGACAATAGAAAATTATTTTTGAAAAATTTACTGTATAAAAGGCAATCCCTGGCGCAATTAAAATTTGCGAGAGTAAAAAATTATTTTTTGAAAAATTTACTGTAGAAAAGGCAATCCCTGGCGCAATTAAAATTTGCGACAGTAAAAAATTATTTTTTTGCAAAATTTACTATAGAAAAGGCAATCCCTGGCGCAATTAAAATTTGCGACAGTAAAAAATTAATTTGTGAAAAATTTACTGTAGAAAAGGCAATCCTTGGCGCAATTAAAATTCGCGACAGTAGAAAATTATTTTTTGAAAAATTTACTGTAGAAAAGGCAATCCCTGGCGCAATTAAAATTTGCGACATTAAAAAATTATTTTTTGAATAATTTACTATAGAAAAGGCAATCCCTGGCGCAATTAAAATTTGCGACAGTAAAAAATTATTTTTTGAAAAATTTACTATAGAAAAGGCAATCCTTGGCGTAATTAAAATTTGCGACAGTAAAAAATTATTTTTTTTGAAAAATTTACTATAGAAAAGGCAATCCCTGGCGCAATTAAAACTTGCGACAGTAAAAAATTATTTTTTGCAAAATTTACTATAGAAAAGGCAATCCCTGGCGCAATTAAAACTTGCGACAGTATAAAATTAAATTTTGAAAAATTTACTGTAGAAAAGGCAATCCCTGGCGCAATTAAAATTTGCGACAGTAGAAAATTATTTTTTGAAAAATCTACTATAGAAAAGGCAATCCCTGGCGCAATTAAAATTTGCGACAGTAAAAAATTATTTTTTGCAAAATTTAATATAGAAAAGGCAACCCCTGGCTTATTTAAAATTTGCGACAGTAAAAAATTAATTTGTGAAAAATTTACTATAGAAAAGGTAATCCCTGGCGTAATTAAAATTTGCGACAGTAAAACATTATTTTTTGAAAAATTTACTATAGAAAAGGCAATCCCTGGCGCAGTTAAAATTTGCGACAGTCAAAAATTAATTTTTGAAAAATTTACTATAGAAAGGCAATCCCTGGCGTAATTAAAATTTGCGACAGTAAAAAATTAATTTTTGAAAAATTTACTATAGAAAAGGCAATGCCTGGCGTAATTAAAATTTGCGAAAGTAAAAAATTAATTTTTGAAAATTTACTATAGAAAAGGCAATCCCTGGCGCAATTAAAATTTGCGACAGTAAAAAACTATTTTTTTGCAAAATTTACTATATAAAAGGCAATCCCTGGCGCAATTAAAGTTTGCGACAGTAAATAATTAATTTGTGAAAAATTTACTATAGAAAGGGCAATCTCTGGCATATTTAAAATTTGCGACAGTAAAAAATTATTTTTTGAAAAATTTACTGTAGAAAAGGCAATCCCTGGCGCAATTAAAATTTGCGACAGTAAAAAATTAATTTGTGAAAAATTTACTATAGAAAAGGCAATCCCTGGCGCAATTAAAATTTGCGACAGTAAAAAATTATTTTTTGAAAAATTTACTGTAGAAAAGGCAATCCCCGGCGCAATTAAAATTTGCGACAGTAGAAAATTATTTTTTGAATAATTTACTGTAGAAAAGGCAATCCAGGCGCAATTAAAATTTGCGACAGTAAAAAATTAATTTGTGAAATTTTACTATAGAAAAGGCAATCCCTGGCGTAATTAAAATTTGCGACAGTAAAAAATTATTTTTTGAAAAATGTACTGTAGAAAAGGCAATACCTGGCGCAATTAAAATTTGCGACAGTAAAAAATTAATTTGTGAAAAATTTACTATAGAAAAGGCAATCCCTGGCGTAATTAAAATTTGCGACAAAAAAAATAATTTTTTGAAAAATTTACTGTAGAAAAGGCAATCCCTGGCGTAATTAAAATTTGCGACAGTAAAAAATAATTTTTGAAAAATTTACTATAGAAAAGGCAATCCCTGGCGCAATTAAAATTTGCGACAGTAAAAAATTATTTTTTTGCAAAATTTACTATAGAAAAGGCAATCCCTGGCGCAATTAAAATTTGCGACAGTAAAAAATTAATTTGTGAAAAATTTACTGTAGAAAAGGCAATCCTTGGCGCAATTAAAATTTGCGACAGTAGAAAATTATTTTTTGAAAAATTTACTGTAGAAAAGGCAATCCCTGGCGCAATTAAAATTTGCGACAGTAAAAAATTAATTTGTGTAATTTTACTATAGAAAAGGCAATCCCTGGCGTAATTAAAATTTGCGATAGTTAAAAATTATTTTTTGAAAAATTTACTATAGAAAAGGCAATCCCTGGCGTAATTAAAATTTGCGACAGTAAAAAATTAATTTGTGAAAAATTTACTATAGAAAAGGCAATCCCTGGCGCAATTAAAATTTGCGACAGTAAAAAATTAATTTTTGAAAAATTTACTATAGAAAGGCAATCCCTGGCGTAATTAAAATTTGTGACAGTAAAAAATTAATTTTTGAAAAATTTAATATAGAAAAGGCAATCCCTGGCGTAATTAAAATGTGCGACAGTAAAAAATTAATTTTTGAAAAATTTACTATAGAAAAGGCAATCCCTGGCGCAATTAAAATTTGCGACAGTAAAAAATTATTTTTTGAAAAATTTACTATAGAAAAGGCAATCCCTGGCGCAATTAAAATTTCCGACAGTAAGTAATTAATTTGTGAAAAATTTACTATAGAAAAGGCAATCCCTGGCGTATTTAAAATTTGCGACAGTAAAAAATTATTTTTTGAAAAATTTAGTGTAGAAAAGGCAATCCGCAATTAAAATTTGCGACAGTAAAAAATTAATTTGTGAAAAATTTACTATAGAAAAGGCAATCCCTGGCGAAATTAAAATTTGCGACAGTAAAAAATTATTTTTTGAAAAATTTACTGTAGAAAAGGCAATCCCTGGCGCAATTAAAATTTGCGACCGTAAAAAATTAATTTGTGAAAAATTTACTATAGAAAAGGCAATCCCTGGCGTATTTAAAATTTGCGACAGTAAAAAATTATTTTTTGAAAAATTTACTGTAGAAAAGGCAATCCCTGGCGCAATTAAAATTTGCGACAGTAAAAAATTAATTTGTGAAATATTTACTATAGAAAAGGCAATCCCTGGCGCAATTAAAATTTGCGACAGTAAAAATTATTTTTTGAAAAATTTACTGTAGAAAAGGCAATCCCCGGCGCAATTAAAATTTGCGACAGTAGAAAATTATTTTTTGAATAATTTACTGTAGAAAAGGCAATCCCAGGCGCAATTAAAATTTGCGACAGTAAAAAATTAATTTGTGAAATTTTACTATAGAAAAGGCAATCCCTGGCGTTATTAAAATTTGCGACAGTAAAAAATTATTTTTTGAAAAATTTACTGTAGAAAAGGCAATACCTGGCGCAATTAAAATTTGCGACAGTAAAAAATTAATTTGTGAAAAATTTACTATAGAAAAGGCAATCCCTGGCGCAATTAAAATTTGCGACAGTAAAAAATTATTTTTTTGCAAAATTTACTATAGAAAAGGCAATCCCTGGCGCAATTAAAATTTGCGACAGTAAAAAATTAATTTGTGAAAAATTTACTGTAGAAAAGGCAGTCCACGGCGCAATTAAAATTTGCGACAATAGAAAATTATTTTTTGAAAAATTTACTGTATAAAAGGCAATCCCTGGCGCAATTAAAATTTGCGAGAGTAAAAAATTATTTTTTGAAAAATTTACTGTAGAAAAGGCAATCCCTGGCGCAATTAAAATTTGCGACAGTAAAAAATTATTTTTTTGCAAAATTTACTATAGAAAAATCCATCCCTGGCGCAATTAAAATTTGCGACAGTAAAAAATTAATTTGTGAAAGATTTACTGTAGAAAAGGCAATCCTTGGCGCAATTAAAATTTGCGACAGTAGAAAATTATTTTTTGAAAAATTTACTGTAGAAAAGGCAATCCCTGGCGCAATTAAAATTTGCGACAGTAAAAAATTAATTTGTGAAATTTTACTATAGAAAAGGCAATCCCTGGCGTAATTAAAATTTGCGACAGTAAAAAATTATTTTTTGAAAAATTTACTATAGAAAAGGCAATCCTTGGCGTAATTAAAATTTGCGACAGTAAAAAATTAATTTGTGAAAAATTTACAATAGAAAAGCCAATCCCTGGCGCAATTAAAATTTGCGACAGTAAAAAATTAATTTTTGAAAAATGTACTATAGAAAGGCATTCCCTGGCGTAATTAAAATTTGTGACAGTAAAAAATTAATTTTTGAAAAATTTACTATAGAAAAGGCAATCCCTGGCGTAATTAAAATTTGCGACAGTAAAACATTAATTTTTGAAAAATTTACTATAGAAAAGGCAATCCCTGGCGCAATTAAAATTTGCGACAGTAAAAAATTATTTTTTTGCAAAATTTACTATAGAAAAGGCAATCCCTGGCGCAATTAAAATTTGCGACAGTAAATAATTAATTTGTGAAAAATTTACTATAGAAAAGGCAATCCCTGGCGTATTTAAAATTTGCGACAGTAAAAAATTATTTTTTGAAAAATTTACTGTAGAAAAGGCAATCCCTGGCGCAATTAAAATTTGCGACAGTAAAAAATTAATTTGTGAAAAATTTACTATAGAAAAGGCAATCCCTGGCGCAATTAAAATTTGCGACAGTAAAAAATTATTTTTTGAAAAATTTACCTTAGAAAAGGCAATCGCCGGCGCAATTAAAATTTGCGACAGTAGAAAATTATTTTTTGAATAATTTACTGTAGAAAAGGCAATCCTTGGCGCAATTAAAATTTGCGACAGTAAAAAATTAATTTGTGAAATTTTACTATAGAAAAGGCAATCCCTGGCGTAATTAAAATTTGCGACAGTAAAAAATTATTTTTTGAAAAATTTAGTGTAGAAAAGGCAATCCCTGGCGCAATTAAAATTTGCGACAGTAGAAAATTATTTTTTGAATAATTTACTATAGAAAAGGCAATCCCTGGCGCAATTAAAATTTGCGACAGTAAAAAATTAATTTGTGAAATTTTACTATAGAAAAGGCAATCCCGGGCGTAATTAAAATTTGCGACAGTAAAAAATTATTTTTTGAAAAATTTACTGTAGAAAAGGCAATCCCTGGCGCAATTAAAATTGGCGACAGTAAAAAATTAATTTGTGAAAAATTTACTATAGAAAAGGCAATCCCTGGCGTAATTAAAATTTGCGACAGTAAAAAATAATTTTTTGAAAAATTTACTGTAGAAAAGGCAATCCTTGGCGCAATTAAAATTTGCGACAGTAGAAAATTATTTTTTGAAAAATTTACTGTAGAAAAGGCAATCCCTGGCGCAGTTAAAATTTGCGACAGTAAAAAATTATTTTTTGAATAATTTACTATAGAAAAGGCAATCCCTGGCGCAATTAAAATTTGCGACAGTAAAAAATTATTTTTTGAAAAATTTACTATAGAAAAGGCAATCCCTGGCGTAATTAAAATTTGCGACAGTAAAAAATTAATTTGTGAAAAATTTACTATAGAAAAGGCAATCACTGGCGGAATTAAAATTTGCGACTGTAAAAAATTAATTTTTGAAAAATTTACTATAGAAAAGGCAATCCCTGGCGTAATTAAAATTTGCGACAGTAAAAAATTAATTTTTGAAAAATTTACTATAGAAACGGCAATCCCTGGCGTAATTAAAATTTGCGACAGTAAAAAATTAATTTTTGAAAAATTTACTATAGAAAAGGCAATCCCTGGCGCAATTAAAATTTGCGACAGTAAAAAATTATTTTTTTGCAAAATTTACTATAGAAAAGGCAATCCCTGGCGCAATTAAAATTTGCGACAGTAAAAAATTAATTTGTGAAAAATTTACTATAGAAAAGGCAATCCCTGGCGTATTTAAAATTTGCGACAGTAAAAAATTATTTTTTGAAAAATTTACTGTAGAAAAGGCAATCCCTGGCGCAATTAAAATTTGCGACAGTAAAAAATTAATTTGTGAAAAATTTACTATAGAAAAGGCAATCCCTGGCGCAATTAAAATTTGCGACAGTAAAAAATTATTTTTTGAAAAATATACTGTAGAAAAGGCAATCCCTGGCGCAATTAAAATTTGCGACAGTATAAAATTAATTTTTGAAAAACTTACTATAGAAAAGGCAATCCCTGGCGTAATTAAAATTTTCGAAAGTAAAAAATTCATTTTTGAAAAATTTACTATAGAAAAGGCAATCCCTGGCGCAATTAAAATTTGCGACAGTAAACAATTATTTTTTGCAAAATTTACTATAGAAAAGGCAATCCTTGGCGCAATTAAAACTTCCGAGAGTATAAAATTAAATTTTGAAAAATTTACTGTAGAAAAGCCAATCCCTGGCGCAATTAAAATTTGCGACAGTAGAAAATTATTTTTTGAAAAATTTACTATAGAAAAGGCAATCCCTGGCGCAATTAAAATTTGCGACAGTAAAAAATTATTTTTTGCAAAATTTAATATAGAAAAGGCAACCCCTACCTTATTTAAAATTTGCGACAGTAAAAAATTAATTTGTGAGAGATTTACTATAGAAAAGGCAATCCCTGGCGCAATTAAAATTTGCGACAGTAAAAAATTATTTTTTTGCAAAATTTACTATAGAAAAGGCAATCCCTGGCGCAATTAAAATTTGCGACAGTAAAAAATTAATTTGTGAAAAATTTACTGTAGAAAAGGCAGTCCACGGCGCAATTAAAATTTGCGACAACACAAAATTATTTTTTGAAAAATTTACTGTATAAAAGGCAATCCCTGGCGCAATTAAAATTTGCGAGAGTAAAAAATTATTTTTTGAAAAATTTACTGTAGAAAAGGCAATCCCTGGCGCAATTAAAATTTGCGACAGTAAAAAATTATTTTTTTGCAAAATTTACTATAGAAAAAGCCATCCCTGGCGCAATTAAAATTTGCGACAGTAAAAAATTAATTTGTGAAAGATTTACTGTAGAAAAGGCAATCCTTGGCGCAATTAAAATTTGCGACAGTAGAAAATTATTTTTTGAAAAATTTACTGTAGAAAAGGCAATCCCTGGCGCAATTAAAATTTGCGACAGTAAAAAATTAATTTGTGAAATTTTACTATAGAAAAGGCAATCCCTGGCGTAATTAAAATTTGCGACAGTAAAAAATTATTTTTTGAAAAATTTACTATAGAAAAGGCAATCCTTGGCGTCATTAAAATTTGCGACAGTAAAAAATTAATTTGTGAAAAATTTACAATAGAAAAGCCAATCCCTGGCGCAATTAAAATTTGCGACAGTAAAAAATTAATTTTTGAAAAATGTACTATAGAAAGGCAATCCCTGGCGTAATTAAAATTTGTGACAGTAAAAAATTAATTTTTGAAAAACTTACTATAGAAAAGGCAATCCCTGGTGTAATTAAAATTTTCGACAGTAAAAAATAATTTTTTGAAAAATTTACTGTAGAAAAGGCAATCCTTGGCGCAATTAAAATTTGCGACAGTAGAAAATTATTTTTTGAAAAATTTACTGTAGAAAAGGCAATCCCTGGCGCAGTTAAAATTTGCGACAGTAAAAAATTATTTTTTGAATAATTTACTATAGAAAAGGCAATCCCTGGCGCAATTAAAATTTGCGACAGTAAAAAATTATTTTTTGAAAAATTTACTATAGAAAAGGCAATCCCTGGCGCAATTAAAATTTGCGACAGTAAATAATTAATTTGTGAAAAATTTACTATAGAAAAGGCAATCCCTGGCGCAATTAAAATTTGCGACAGTAAAAAATTATTTTTTGAAAAATTTACTGTAGAAAAGGCAATCCCCGGCGCAATTAAAATTTGCGACAGTAGAAAATTATTTTTTGAATAATTTACTGTAGAAAAGGCAATCCTTGGCGCAATTAAAATTTGCGACAGTAAAAAATTAATTTGTGAAATTTTAAAAAGGCAATCCCTGGCGTATTTAAAATTTGCGACAGTAAAAAATTATTTTTTGAAAAATTTACTGTAGAAAAGGCAATCCCTGCGCAATTAAAATTTGCGACAGTAAAAAATTAATTTGTGAAAAATTTACTATAGAAAAGGCAATCCCTGGCGCAATTAAAATTTGCGACAGTAAAAAATTATTTTTTGAAAAATTTACTGTAGAAAAGGCAATCCCCGGCGCAATTAAAATTTGCGACAGTAGAAAATTATTTTTTGAATAATTTACTGTAGAAAAGGCAATCCTTGGCGCAATTAAAATTTGCGACAGTAAAAAATTAATTTGTGAAATTTTACTATAGAAAAGGCAATCCCTGGCGTAATTAAAATTTGCGACAGTAAAAAATTATTTTTTGAAAAATTTAGTGTAGAAAAGGCAATCCCTGGCGCAATTAAAATTTGCGACAGTAGAAAATTATTTTTTGAATAATTTACTATAGAAAAGGCAATCCCTGGCGCAATTAAATTTGCGACAGTAAAAAATTAATTTGTGAAATTTTACTATAGAAAAGGCAATCCCTGGCGTAATTAAAATTTGCGACAGTAAAAAATTATTTTTTGAAAAATTTACTGTAGAAAAGGCAATCCCTGGCGCAATTAAAATTTGCGACAGTAAAAAATTAATTTGTGAAAAATTTACTATAGAAAAGGCAATCCCTGGCGTAATTAAAATTTGCGACAGTAAAAAATAATTTTTTGAAAAATTTACTGTAGAAAAGGCAATCCTTGGCGCAATTAAAATTTGCGACAGTAGAAAATTATTTTTTGAAAAATTTACTGTAGAAAAGGCAATCCCTGGCGCAGTTAAAATTTTCGACAGTAAAAAATTATTTTTTGAATAATTTACTATAGAAAAGGCAATCCCTGGCGCAATTAAAATTTGCGACAGTAAAAAATTATTTTTTGAAAAATTTACTATAGAAAAGGCAATACCTGGCGTAATTAAAATTTGCGACAGTAAAAAATTAATTTGTGAAAAATTTACTATAGAAAAGGCAATCACTGGCGGAATTAAAATTTGCGACTGTAAAAAATTAATTTTTGAAAAATTTACTATAGAAAAGGCAATCCCTGGCGTAATTAAAATTTGCGACAGTAAAAAATTAATTTTTGAAAAATTTACTATAGAAACGGCAATCCCTGGCGTAATTAAAATTTGCGACAGTAAAAAATTAATTTTTGAAAAATTTACTATAGAAAAGGCAATCCCTGGCGCAATTAAAATTTGCGACAGTAAAAAATTATTTTTTTGCAAAATTTACTATAGAAAAGGCAATCCCTGGCGCAATTAAAATTTGCGACAGTAAAAAATTAATTTGTGAAAAATTTACTATATAAAAGGCAATCCCTGGCGTATTTAAAATTTGCGACAGTAAAAAATTATTTTTTGAAAAATTTACTGTAGAAAAGGCAATCCCTGGCGCAATTAAAATTTGCGACAGTAAAAAATTAATTTGTGAAAAATTTACTATAGAAAAGGCAATCCCTGGCGCAATTAAAATTTGCGACAGTAAAAAATTATTTTTTGAAACATATACTGTAGAAAAGGCAATCCCCGGCGCAATTAAAATTTGCGACAGTATAAAATTAATTTTGAAAAACTTACTATAGAAAAGGCAATCCCTGGCGTAATTAAAATTTTCGAAAGTAAAAAATTCATTTTTGAAAAATTTACTATAGAAAAGGCAATCCCTGGCGCAATTAAAATTTGCGACAGTAAACAATTATTTTTTGCAAAATTTACTATAGAAAAGGCAATCCCTGGCGCAATTAAAACTTGCGAGAGTATAAAATTAAATTTTGAAAAATTTACTGTAGAAAAGCCAATCCCTGGCGCAATTAAAATTTGCGACAGTAGAAAATTATTTTTTGAAAAATTTACTATAGAAAAGGCAATCCCTGGCGCAATTAAAATTTGCGACAGTAAAAAATTATTTTTTGCAAAATTTAATATAGAAAAGGCAACCCCTACCTTATTTAAAATTTGCGACAGTAAAAAATTAATTTGTGAAAGATTTACTATAGAAAAGGCAATCCCTGGCGCAATTAAAATTTGCGACAGTAAAAAATTATTTTTTTGCAAAATTTACTATAGAAAAGGCAATCCCTGGCGCAATTAAAATTTGCGACAGTAAAAAATTAATTTGTGAAAAATTTACTGTAGAAAAGGCAGTCCACGGCGCAATTAAAATTTGCGACAATAGAAAATTATTTTTTGAAAAATTTACTGTATAAAAGGCAATCCCTGGCGCAATTAAAATTTGCGAGAGTAAAAAATTATTTTTTGAAAAATTTACTGTAGAAAAGGCAATCCCTGGCGCAATTAAAATTTGCGACAGTAAAAAATTATTTTTTTGCAAAATTTACTATAGAAAAAGCCATCCCTGGCGCAATTAAAATTTGCGACAGTAAAAAATTAATTTGTGAAAGATTTACTGTAGAAAAGGCAATCCTTGGCGCAATTAAAATTTGCGACAGTAGAAAATTATTTTTTGAAAAATTTACTGTAGAAAAGGCAATCCCTGGCGCAATTAAAATTTACGACAGTAAAAAATTAATTTGTGAAATTTTACTATAGAAAAGGCAATCCCTGGCGTAATTAAAATTTGCGACAGTAAAAAATTATTTTTTGAAAAATTTACTATAGAAAAGGCAATCCTTGGCGTAATTAAAATTTGCGACAGTAAAAAATTAATTTGTGAAAAATTTACAATAGAAAAGCCAATCCCTGGCGCAATTAAAATTTGCGACAGTAAAAAATTAATTTTTGAAAAATGTACTATAGAAAGGCAATCCCTGGCGTAATTAAAATTTGTGACAGTAAAAAATTAATTTTTGAAAAACTTACTATATAAAAGGCAATCCCTGGCGTAATTAAAATTTTCGACAGTAAAAAATAATTTTTTGAAAAATTTACTGTAGAAAAGGCAATCCTTGGCGCAATTAAAATTTGCGACAGTAGAAAATTATTTTTTGAAAAATTTACTGTAGAAAAGGCAATCCCTGGCGCAGTTAAAATTTGCGACAGTAAAAAATTATTTTTTGAATAATTTACTATAGAAAAGGCAATCCCTGGCGCAATTAAAATTTGCGACAGTTAAAAATTATTTTTTGAAAAATTTACTATAGAAAAGGCAATCCCTGGCGTAATTAAAATTTGCGACAGTAAAAAATTAATTTGTGAAAAATTTACTATAGAAAAGGCAATCACTGGCGGAATTAAAATTTGCGACTGTAAAAAATTAATTTTTGAAAAATTTACTATAGAAAAGGCAATCCCTGGCGTAATTAAAATTTGCGACAGTAAAAAATTAATTTTTGAAAAATTTACTATAGAAACGGCAATCCCTGGCGTAATTAAAATTTGCGACAGTAAAAAATTAATTTTTGAAAAATTTACTATAGAAAAGGCAATCCCTGGCGCAATTAAAATTTGCGACAGTAAAAAATTATTTTTTTGCAAAATTTACTATAGAAAAGGCAATCCCTGGCGCAATTAAAATTTGCGACAGTAAAAAATTAATTTGTGAAAAATTTACTATAGAAAAGGCAATCCCTGGCGTATTTAAAATTTGCGACAGTAAAAAATTATTTTTTGAAAAATTTACTGTAGAAAAGGCAATCCCTGGCGCAATTAAAATTTGCGACAGTAAAAAATTAATTTGTGAAAAATTTACTATAGAAAAGGCAATCCCTGGCGCAATTAAAATTTGCGACAGTAAAAAATTATTTTTTGAAAAATATACTGTAGAAAAGGCAATCCCTGGCGCAATTAAAATTTGCGACAGTATAAAATTAATTTTTGAAAAACTTACTATAGAAAAGGCAATCCCTGGCGTAATTAAAATTTTCGAAAGTAAAAAATTCATTTTTGAAAAATTTACTATAGAAAAGGCAATCCCTGGCGCAATTAAAATTTGCGACAGTAAACAATTATTTTTTGCAAAATTTACTATAGAAAAGGCAATCCCTGGCGCAATTAAAACTTGCGAGAGTATAAAATTAAATTTTGAAAAATTTACTGTAGAAAAGCCAATCCCTGGCGCAATTAAAATTTGCGACAGTAGAAAATTATTTTTTGAAAAATTTACTATAGAAAAGGCAATCCCTGGCGCAATTAAAATTTGCGACAGTAAAAAA
The DNA here is from genome assembly GCA_963930735.1 of Dioctria linearis. NCBI lineage: Eukaryota > Metazoa > Arthropoda > Insecta > Diptera > Asilidae > Dioctria > Dioctria linearis. The sequence goes on along the minus strand of CAWVNZ010002278.1, from coordinate 27,507 downwards.
TTATTTTTTGCAAAATTTAATATAGAAAAGGCAACCCCTACCTTATTTAAAATTTGCGACAGTAAAAAATTAATTTGTGAAAGATTTACTATAGAAAAGGCAATCCCTGGCGCAATTAAAATTTGCGACAGTAAAAAATTATTTTTTTGCAAAATTTACTATAGAAAAGGCAATCCCTGGCGCAATTAAAATTTGCGACAGTAAAAAATTAATTTGTGAAAAATTTACTGTAGAAAAGGCAGTCCACGGCGCAATTAAAATTTGCGACAATAGAAAATTATTTTTTGAAAAATTTACTGTATAAAAGGCAATCCCTGGCGCAATTAAAATTTGCGAGAGTAAAAAATTATTTTTTGAAAAATTTACTGTAGAAAAGGCAATCCCTGGCGCAATTAAAATTTGCGACAGTAAAAAATTATTTTTTTGCAAAATTTACTATAGAAAAAGCCATCCCTGGCGCAATTAAAATTTGCGACAGTAAAAAATTAATTTGTGAAAGATTTACTGTAGAAAAGGCAATCCTTGGCACAATTAAAATTTGCGACAGTAGAAAATTATTTTTTGAAAAATTTACTGTAGAAAAGGCAATCCCTGGCGCAATTAAAATTTGCGACAGTAAAAAATTAATTTGTGAAATTTTACTATAGAAAAGGCAATCCCTGGCGTAATTAAAATTTGCGACAGTAAAAAATTATTTTTTGAAAAATTTACTATAGAAAAGGCAATCCTTGGCGTAATTAAAATTTGCGACAGTAAAAAATTAATTTGTGAAAAATTTACAATAGAAAAGCCAATCCCTGGCGCAATTAAAATTTGCGACAGTAAAAAATTAATTTTTGAAAAATGTACTATAGAAAGGCAATCCCTGGCGTAATTAAAATTTGTGACAGTAAAAAATTAATTTTTGAAAAATTTACTGTAGAAAAGGCAATCCCTGGCGTAATTAAAATTTGCGACAGTAAAACATTAATTTTTGAAAAATTTACTATAGAAAAGGCAATCCCTGGCGCAATTAAAATTTGCGACAGTAAAAAATTATTTTTTTGCAAAATTTACTATAGAAAAGGCAATCCCTGGCGCAATTAAAATTTGCGACAGTAAATAATTAATTTGTGAAAAATTTACTATAGAAAAGGCAATCCCTGGCGTATTTAAAATTTGCGACAGTAAAAAATTATTTTTTGAAAAATTTACTGTAGAACAGGCAATCCCTGGCGCAATTAAAATTTGCGACAGTAAAAAATTAATTTGTGAAAAATTTACTATAGAAAAGGCAATCCCTGGCGCAATTAAAATTTGCGACAGTAGAAAATCATTTTTTGAAAAATTTACTATAGAAAAGGCAATCCCTGGCGCAATTAAAATTTGCGACAGTAAAAAATTATTTTTTGCAAAATTTAATATAGAAAAGGCAACCCCTACCTTATTTAAAATTTGCGACAGTAAAAAATTAATTTGTGAAAAATTTACTATAGAAAAGGCAATCCCTGGCGTAATTAAAATGTGCGACAGTAAAAAATTATTTTTTGAAAAATTTACTATAGAAAAGGCAATCCCTGGCGCAGTTAAAATTTGCGACAGTAAAAAATTAATTTTTGAAAAATTTACTATAGAAAGGCAATCCCTGGCGTAATTAAAATTTGCGACAGTAAACAATTATTTTTTGCAAAATTTACTATAGAAAAGGCAATCCCTGGCGCAATTAAAACTTGCGAGAGTATAAAATTAAATTTTGAAAAATTTACTGTAGAAAAGCCAATCCCTGGCGCAATTAAAATTTGCGACAGTAGAAAATTATTTTTTGAAAAATTTACTATAGAAAAGGCAATCCCTGGCGCAATTAAAATTTGCGACAGTAAAAAATTATTTTTTGCAAAATTTAATATAGAAAAGGCAACCCCTACCTTATTTAAAATTTGCGACAGTAAAAAATTAATTTGTGAAAGATTTACTATAGAAAAGGCAATCCCTGGCGCAATTAAAATTTGCGACAGTAAAAAATTATTTTTTTGCAAAATTTACTATAGAAAAGGCAATCCCTGGCGCAATTAAAATTTGCGACAGTAAAAAATTAATTTGTGAAAAATTTACTGTAGAAAAGGCAGTCCACGGCGCAATTAAAATTTGCGACAATAGAAAATTATTTTTTGAAAAATTTACTGTATAAAAGGCAATCCCTGGCGCAATTAAAATTTGCGAGAGTAAAAAATTATTTTTTGAAAAATTTACTGTAGAAAAGGCAATCCCTGGCGCAATTAAAATTTGCGACAGTAAAAAATTATTTTTTTGCAAAATTTACTATAGAAAAAGCCATCCCTGGCGCAATTAAAATTTGCGACAGTAAAAAATTAATTTGTGAAAGATTTACTGTAGAAAAGGCAATCCTTGGCACAATTAAAATTTGCGACAGTAGAAAATTATTTTTTGAAAAATTTACTGTAGAAAAGGCAATCCCTGGCGCAATTAAAATTTGCGACAGTAAAAAATTAATTTGTGAAATTTTACTATAGAAAAGGCAATCCCTGGCGTAATTAAAATTTGCGACAGTAAAAAATTATTTTTTGAAAAATTTACTATAGAAAAGGCAATCCTTGGCGTAATTAAAATTTGCGACAGTAAAAAATTAATTTGTGAAAAATTTACAATAGAAAAGCCAATCGCTGGCGCAATTAAAATTTGCGACAGTAAAAAATTAATTTTTGAAAAATGTACTATAGAAAGGCAATCCCTGGCGTAATTAAAATTTGTGACAGTAAAAAATTAATTTTTGAAAAATTTACTGTAGAAAAGGCAATCCCTGGCGTAATTAAAATTTGCGACAGTAAAACATTAATTTTTGAAAAATTTACTATAGAAAAGGCAATCCCTGGCGCAATTAAAATTTGCGACAGTAAAAAATTATTTTTTTGCAAAATTTACTATAGAAAAGGCAATCCCTGGCGCAATTAAAATTTGCGACAGTAAATAATTAATTTGTGAAAAATTTACTATAGAAAAGGCAATCCCTGGCGTATTTAAAATTTGCGACAGTAAAAAATTATTTTTTGAAAAATTTACTGTAGAAAAGGCAATCCCTGGCGCAATTAAAATTTGCGACAGTAAAAAATTAATTTGTGAAAAATTTACTATAGAAAAGGCAATCCCTGGCGCAATTAAAATTTGCGACAGTAGAAAATCATTTTTTGAAAAATTTACTATAGAAAAGGCAATCCCTGGCGCAATTAAAATTTGCGACAGTAAAAAATTATTTTTTGCAAAATTTAATATAGAAAAGGCAACCCCTACCTTATTTAAAATTTGCGACAGTAAAAAATTAATTTGTGAAAAATTTACTATAGAAAAGGCAATCCCTGGCGTAATTAAAATGTGCGACAGTAAAAAATTATTTTTTGAAAAATTTACTATAGAAAAGGCAATCCCTGGCGCAGTTAAAATTTGCGACAGTAAAAAATTAATTTTTGAAAAATTTACTATAGAAAGGCAATCCCTGGCGTAATTAAAATTTGCGACAGTAAAAAATTAATTTTTGAAAAATTTACTATAGAAAAGGCAAACCCTGGCGTAATTAAAATTTGCGACAGTAAAAAATTAATTTTTGAAAAATTTTCTATACAAAAGGCAATCCCTGGCGCAATTAAAATTTGCGACAGTAAAAAATTATTTTTTGAAAAATATACTGTAGAAAAGGCAATCCCTGGCGCAATTAAAATTTGCGACAGTATAAAATTAATTTTTGAAAAACTTACTATAGAAAAGGCAATCCCTGGCGTAATTAAAATTTTCGAAAGTAAAAAATTCATTTTTGAAAAATTTACTATAGAAAGGCAATCCCTGGCGCAATTAAAATTTGCGACAGTAAACAATTATTTTTTGCAAAATTTACTATAGAAAAGGCAATCCCTGGCGCAATTAAAACTTGCGAGAGTATAAAATTAAATTTTGAAAAATTTACTGTAGAAAAGCCAATCCCTGGCGCAATTAAAATTTGCGACAGTAGAAAATCATTTTTTGAAAAATTTACTATAGAAAAGGCAATCCCTGGCGCAATTAAAATTTGCGACAGTAAAAAATTATTTTTTGCAAAATTTAATATAGAAAAGGCAACCCCTACCTTATTTAAAATTTGCGACAGTAAAAAATTAATTTGTGAAAAATTTACTATAGAAAAGGCAATCCCTGGCGTAATTAAAATGTGCGACAGTAAAAAATTATTTTTTGAAAAATTTACTATAGAAAAGGCAATCCCTGGCGCAGTTAAAATTTGCGACAGTAAAAAATTAATTTTTGAAAAATTTACTATAGAAAGGCAATCTCTGGCGTAATTAAAATTTGCGACAGTAAAAAATTAATTTTTGAAAAATTTACTATAGAAAAGGCAAACCCTGGCGTAATTAAAATTTGCGACAGTAAAAAATTAATTTTTGAAAAATTTTCTATACAAAAGGCAATCCCTGGCGCAATTAAAATTTGCGACAGTAAAAAATTATTTTTTTGCAAAATTTACTATAGAAAAGGCAATCCCTGGCGCAATTAAAATTTGCGACAGTAAATAATTAATTTGTGAAAAATTTACTATAGAAATGGCAATCCGTGGCGTATTTAAAATTTGCGACAGTAAAAAATTATTTTTTGAAAAATTTACTGTAGAAAAGGCAATCCCTGGCGCAATTAAAATTTGCGACAGTAAAAAATTAATTTGTGAAAAATTTACTATAGAAAAGGCAATCCCGGGCGCAATTAAAATTTGCGACAGTAAAAAATTATTTTTTGAAAAATTTACTGTAGAAAAGGCAATCCCCGGCGCAATTAAAATTTGCGACAGTAGAAAATTATTTTTTGAATAATTTACTGTAGAAAAGGCAATCCCTGGCGCAATTAAAATTTACGACAGTAAAAAATTATTTTGTGAAATTTTACTATAGAAAAGGCAATCCCTGGCGTAATTAAAATTTGCGACAGTAAAAAATTATTTTTTGAAAAATTTACTGTAGAAAAGGCAATCCCTGGCGCAATTAAAATTTGCGACAGTAAAAAATTAATTTGTGAAAAATTTACTATAGAAAAGGCAATCCCTGGCGTAATTAAAATTTGCGACAGTAAAAAATAATTTTTGAAAAATTTACTGTAGAAAAGGCAATCCCTGGCGTAATTAAAATTTGCGACAGTAAAAAATAATTTTTGAAAAATTTACTGTAGAAAAGGCAATCCACGGCGCAATTAAAATTTGCGACAATAGAAAATTATTTTTTGAAAAATTTACTGTATAAAAGGCAGTCCCTGGCGCAATTAAAATTTGCGACAGTAAAAAATTATTTTTTGAATAACTTACTATAGAAAAGGCAATCCCTGGCGCAATTAAAATTTGCGACAGTAAAAAATTATTTTTTGAAAAATTTACTATAGAAAAGGCAATCCCTGGCGTAATTAAAATTTGCGACAGTAAAAAATTAATTTGTGACAAATTTACTATAGAAAAGGCAATCACTGGCGGAATTAAAATTTGCGACTGTAAAAAATTAATTTTTGAAAAATTTACTATAGAAAAGGCAATCCCTGGCGTAATTAAAATTTGCGACAGTAAAAAATTAATTTTTGAAAAATTTACTATAGAAAAGGCAATCCCTGGCTTAATTAAAATTTGCGACAGTAAAAAAATAATTTTTGAAAAATTTTCTATAGAAAAGGCAATCCCTTGCACAATTAAAATTTGCGACAGTATAAAATTAGTTTTTGAAAAACATACTATAGAAAAGGCAATCCCTGGCGTAATTAATATTTTCGACAGTAAAAAATTCATTTTTGAAAAATTTACTATAGAAAAGGCAATCCCTGGCGCAATTAAAATTTGCGACAGTAAAAAATTAATTTGTGAAAAATTTACTATAGAAAAGGCAATCACTGGCGGAATTAAAATTTGCGACTGTAAAAAATTAATTTTTGAAAAATTTACTATAGAAAAGGCAATCCCTGGCGTAATTAAAATTTGCGACAGTAAAAAATTAATTTTTGAAAAATTTACTATAGAAAAGGCAATCCCTGGCGCAATTAAAATTTGCGACAGTATAAAATTAATTTTTGAAAAACATACTATAGAAAAGGCAATCCCTGGCGTAATTAAAATTTTCGAGAGTAAAAAATTCATTTTTGAAAAATTTACTATAGAAAAGGCAATCCCTGGCGCAATTAAAATTTGCGACAGTAAAAAATTATTTTTTGCAAAATTTACTATAGAAAAGGCAATCCCTGGCGCAATTAAAACTTGCGACAGTATAAAATTAAATTTTGAAAAATTTACTGTAGAAAAGGCAATCCCTGGCGCAATTAAAATTTGCGAGAGTAGAAAATTATTTTTTGAAAAATTTACTATAGAAAAGGCAATCCCTGGCGCAATTAAAATTTGCGACAGTAAAAAATTATTTTTTGCAAAATTTAATATAGAAAAGGCAACCCCTGGCGTAATTAAAATTTGCGACAGTAAAAAATTAATTTTTGAAAAATTTACTATAGAAAAGGCAATCCCTGGCGTAATTAAAATTTGCGACAGTAAAAAATTAATTTTTGAAAAATTTACTATAGAAAAGGCAATCCCTGGCGCAATTAAAATTTGCGACAGTAAAAAATTATTTTTTTGCAAAATTTACTATAGAAAAGGCAATCCCTGGCGCAATTAAAATTTGCGACAGTAAATAATTAATTTGTGAAAAATTTACTATAGAAAAGGCAATCCGTGGCGTATTTAAAATTTGCGACAGTAAAAAATTATTTTTTGAAAAATTTACTGTAGAAAAGGCAATCCCTGGCGCAATTAAAATTTGCGACAGTAAAAAATTAATTTGTGAAAAATTTACTATAGAAAAGGCAATCCCTGGCGTAATTAAAATTTGCGACAGTAAAAAATTATTTTTTGAAAAATTTACTGTAGAAAAGGCAATCCCCGGCGCAATTAAAATTTGCGACAGTAGAAAATTATTTTTTGAATAATTTACTGTAGAAAAGGCAATCCCTGGCGCAATTAAAATTTACGACAGTAAAAAATTATTTTGTGAAATTTTACTATAGAAAAGGCAATCCCTGGCGTAATTAAAATTTGCGACAGTAAAAAATTATTTTTTGAAAAATTTACTGTAGAAAAGGCAATACCTGGCGCAATTAAAATTTGCGACAGTAAAAAATTAATTTGTGAAAAATTTACTATAGAAAAGGCAATCCCTGGCGTAATTAAAATTTGCGACATTAAAAAATAATTTTTGAAAAATTTACTGTAGAAAAGGCAATCCACGGCGCAATTAAAATTTGCGACAATAGAAAATTATTTTTTGAAAAATTTACTGTATAAAAGGCAATCCCTGGCGCAATTAAAATTTGCGAGAGTAAAAAATTATTTTTTGAAAAATTTACTGTAGAAAAGGCAATCCCTGGCGCAATTAAAATTTGCGACAGTAAAAATTATTTTTTGCAAAATTTACTATAGAAAAGGCAATCCCTGGCGCAATTAAAACTTGCGACAGTATAAAATTAAATTTTGAAAAATTTACTGTAGAAAAGGCAATCCCTGGCGCAATTAAAATTTGCGACAGTAGAAAATTATTTTTTGAAAAATTTACTATAGAAAAGGCAATCCCTGGCGCAATTAATATTTGCGACAGTAAAAAATTATTTTTTGCAAAATTTAATATAGAAAAGGCAACCCCTGGCGTAATTAAAATTTGCGACAGTAAAAAATTAATTTTTGAAAAATTTACTATAGAAAAGGCAATCCCTGGCGTAATTAAAATTTGCGACAGTAAAAAATTAATTTTTGAAAAATTTACTATAGAAAAGGCAATCCCTGGCGCAATTAAAATTTGCGACAGTAAAAAATTATTTTTTTGCAAAATTTACTATAGAAAAGGCAATCCCTGGCGCAATTAAAATTTGCGACAGTAAATAATTAATTTGTGAAAAATTTACTATAGAAAAGGCAATCCGTGGCGTATTTAAAATTTGCGATAGTAAAAAATTATTTTTTGAAAAATTTACTGTAGAAAAGGCAATCCCTGGCGCAATTAAAATTTGCGACAGTAAAAAATTAATTTGTGAAAAATTTACTATAGAAAAGGTAATCCCTGGCGCAATTAAAATTTGCGACAGTAAAAAATTATTTTTTGAAAAATTTACTGTAGAAAAGGCAATCCCCGGCGCAATTAAAATTTGCGACAGTAGAAAATTATTTTTTGAATAATTTACTGTAGAAAAGGCAATCCCTGGCGCAATTAAAATTTACGACAGTAAAAAATTATTTTGTGAAATTTTACTATAGAAACGGCAATCCCTGGCGTAATTAAAATTTGCGACAGTAAAAAATTATTTTTTGAAAAATTTACTGTAGAAAAGGCAATCCCTGGCGCAATTAAAATTTGCGACAGTAAAAAATTAATTTGTGAAAAATTTACTATAGAAAAGGCAATCCCTGGCGTAATTAAAATTTGCAACAGTAAAAAATAATTTTTGAAAAATTTACTGTAGAAAAGGCAATCCACGGCGCAATTAAAATTTGCGACAATAGAAAATTATTTTTTGAAAAGTTTACTGTATAAAAGGCAATCCCTGGCGCAATTAAAATTTGCGAGAGTAAAAAATTATTTTTTGAAAAATTTACTGTAGAAAAGGCAATCCCTGGCGCAATTAAAATTTGCGACAGTAAAAAATTATTTTTTTGCAAAATTTACTATAGAAAAGGCAATCCCTGGCGCAATTAAAATTTGCGACAGTAAAAATTAATTTGTGAAAAATTTACTGTAGAAAAGGCAATCCTTGGCGCAATTAAAATTTGCGACAATAGAAAATTATTTTTTGAAAAATTTTTGTAGAAAAGGCAATCCCTGGCGCAATTAAAATTTGCGACAGTAAAAAATTATTTTTTGAATACCTTACTATAGAAAAGGCAATCCCTGGCGCAATTAAAATTTGCGACAGTAAAAAATTATTTTTTGAAAAATTTACTATAGAAAAGGCAATCCCTGGCGTAATTAAAATTTGCGACAGTAAAAAATTAATTTGTGAAAAATTTACTATAGAAAAGGCAATCACTGGCGGAATTAAAATTTGCGACTGTAAAAAATTAATTTTTGAAAAATTTACTATAGAAAAGGCAATCCCTGGCGTAATTAAAATTTGCGACAGTAAAAAATTAATTTTTGAAAAATTTACTATAGAAAATGCAATCCCTGGCTTAATTAAAATTTGCGACAGTAAAAAAATAATTTTTGAAAAATTTACTATAGAAAAGGCAATCCCTGGCGCAATTAAAATTTGCGACAGTATAAAATTAATTTTTGAAAAACATACTATAGAATAGGCAATCCCTGACGTAATTAAAATTTTCGACATTAAAAAATTCATTTTTGAAAAATTTACTATAGAAAAGGCAATCCCTGGCGCAATTAAAATTTGCGACAGTAAAAAATTATTTTTTGCAAAATTTACTATAGAAAAGGCAATCCCTGGCGCAATTTAACCTTGCGACAACATAAAATTAATTTTTGAAAAATTTACTATAGAAAAGGCAATCCCTGGCGCAATTAAAATTTGCGACAGTAAAAAATTATTTTTTTGCAAAATTTACTATAGAAAAGGCAATCCCTGGCGCAATTAAAATTTGCGACAGTAAAAAATTAATTTGTGAAAAATTTACTATAGAAAAGGCAATCCCTGGCGTATTTAAAATTTGCGACAGTAAAAAATTATTTTTTGAAAAATTTACTGTAGAAATGGCAATCCCTGGCGCAATTAAAATTTGCGACAGTAAAAAATTAATTTGTGAAAAATTTACTATAGAAAAGGCAATCCCTGGCGCAATTAAAATTTGCGACAGTAAAAAATTATTTTTTGAAAAATATACTGTAGAAAAGGCAATCCCTGGCGCAATTAAAATTTGCGACAGTATCAAATTAATTTTTAAAAAACTTACTATAGAAAAGGCAATCCCTGGCGTAATTAAAATTTTCGACAGTAAAAAATTCATTTTTGAAAAATTTACTATAGAAAAGGCAATCCCTGGCGCAATTAAAATTTGCGACAGTAAACAATTATTTTTTGCAAAATTTACTATAGAAAAGGCAATCCCTGGCGCAATTAAAACTTGCGACAGTATAAAATTAAATTTTGAAAAATTTACTGTAGAAAAGGCAATCCCTGGCGCAATTAAAATTTGCGACAGTAGAAAATTATTTTTTGAAAAAATTACTATAGAAAAGGCAATCCCTGGCGCAATTAAAATTTGCGACAGCAAAAAATTATTTTTTGCAAAATTTAATATAGAAAAGGCAACCCCTGGCTAATTTAAAATTTGCGACAGTAAAAAATTAATTTGTGAAAAATTTACTATAGAAAAGGCAATCCCTGGCGTAATTAAAATTTGCGACAGTAAAAAATTATTTTTTGAAAAATTTACTATAGAAAAGGCAATCCCTGGCGCAGTTAAAATTTGCGACAGTAAAAAATTAATTTTTGAAAAATTTACTATAGAAAGGCAATCCCTGGCGTAATTAAAATTTGCGACAGTAAAAAATTAATTTTTGAAAAATTTACTATAGAAAAGGCAATCCCTGGCGTAATTAAAATTTGCGACAGTAAAAAATTAATTTTGGAAAAATTTACTATAGAAAAGGCAATCCCTGGCGCAATTAAAATTTGCGACAGTAAAAAATTATTTTTTTGCAAAATTTACTATAGAAAAGGCAATCCCTGGCGCAATTAAAATTTGCGACAGTAAATAATTAATTTGTGAAAAATTTACTATAGAAAAGGCAATCCGTGGCGTATTTAAAATTTGCGACAGTAAAAAATTATTTTTTGAAAAATTTACTGTAGAAAAGGCAATCCCTGGCGCAATTAAAATTTGCGACAGTAAAAAATTAATTTGTGAAAAATTTACTATAGAAAAGGCAATCCCGGGCGCAATTAAAATTTGCGACAGTAAAAAATTATTTTTTGAAAAATTTACTGTAGAAAAGGCAATCCCCGGCGCAATTAAAATTTGCGACAGTAGAAAATTATTTTTTGAATAATTTACTGTAGAAAAGGCAATCCCTGGCGCAATTAAAATTTACGACAGTAAAAAATTATTTTGTGAAATTTTACTATAGAAAAGGCAATCCACGGCGCAATTAAAGTTTGCGACAATAGAAAATTATTTTTTGAAAAATTTACTGTATAAAAGGCAATCCCTGGCGCAATTAAAATTTGCGAGAGTAAAAAATTATTTTTTGAAAAATTTACTGTAGAAAAGGCAATCCCTGGCGCAATTAAAATTTGCGACAGTAAAAAATTATTTTTTTGCAAAATTTACTATAGAAAAGGCAATCCCTGGCGCAATTAAAATTTGCGACACTAAAAAATTAATTTGTGAAAAATTTACTATAGAAAAGGCAATCCCTGTCGTAATTAAAATTTGCGACAGTAAAAAATAATTTTTGAAAAATTTACTGTAGAAAAGGCAATCCACGGCGCAATTAAAATTTGCGACAATAGAAAATTATTTTTTGAAAAATTTACTGTATAAAAGGCAATCCCTGGCGCAATTAAAATTTGCGAGAGTAAAAAATTATTTTTTGAAAAATTTACTGTAGAAAAGGCAATCCCTGGCGCAATTAAAATTTGCGACAGTAAAAAATTATTTTTTGCAAAATTTACTATAGAAAAGGCAATCCCTGGCGCAATTAAAACTTGCTACAGTATAAAATTAAATTTTGAAAAATTTACTGTAGAAAAGGCAATCCCTGGCGCAATTAAAATTTGCGACAGTAGAAAATTATTTTTTGAAAAATTTACTATAGAAAAGGCAATCCCTGGCGCAATTAAAATTTGCGACAGTAAAAAATTATTTTTTGCAAAATTTAATATAGAAAAGGCAACCCCTGGCGTAATTAAAATTTGCGACAGTAAAAAATTAATTTTTGAAAAATTTACTATAGAAAAGGCAATCCCTGGCGTAATTAAAATTTGCGACAGTAAAAAATTAATTTTTGAAAAATTTACTATAGAAAAGGCAATCCCTGGCGCAATTAAAATTTGCGACAGTAAAAAATTATTTTTTTGCAAAATTTACTATAGAAAAGGCAATCCCTGGCGCAATTAAAATTTGCGACAGTAAAAAATTATTTTTTTGCAAAATTTACTATAGAAAAGGCAATCCCTGGCGCAATTAAAATTTGCAACAGTAAATAATTAATTTGTGAAAAATTTACTATAGAAAAGGCAATCCGTGGCGTATTTAAAATTTGCGACAGTAAAAAATTATTTTTTGAAAAATTTACTGTAGAAAAGGCAATCCCTGGCGCAATTAAAATTTGCGACAGTAAAAAATTAATTTGTGAACAATTTACTATAGAAAAGGCAATCCCGGGCGCAATTAAAATTTGCGACAGTAAAAAATTATTTTTTGAAAAATTTACTGTAGAAAAGGCAATCCCCGGCGCAATTAAAATTTGCGACAGTAGAAAATTATTTTTTGAATAATTTACTGTAGAAAAGGCAATCCCTGGCGCAATTAAAATTTACGACAGTAAAAAATTATTTTGTGAAATTTTACTATAGAAAAGGCAATCCCTGGCGTAATTAAAATTTGCGACAGTAAAAAATTATTTTTTGAAAAATTTACTGTAGAAAAGGCAATCCCTGGCGCAATTAAAATTTGCGATAGTAAAAAATTAATTTGTGAAAAATTTACTATAGAAAAGGCAATCCCTGGCGTAATTAAAATTTGCGACAGTAAAAAATAATTTTTGAAAAATTTACTGTAGAAAAGGCAATCCACGGCGCAATTAAAGTTTGCGACAATAGAAAATTATTTTTTGAAAAATTTACTGTATAAAAGGCAATCCCTGGCGCAATTAAAATTTGCGAGAGTAAAAAATTATTTTTTGAAAAATTTACTGTAGAAAAGGCAATCCCTGGCGCAATTTAAATTTGCGACAGTAAAAAATTATTTTTTTGCAAAATTTACTATAGAAAAGGCAATCCCTGGCGCAATTAAAATTTGCGACAGTAAAAAATTAATTTGTGAAAAATTTACTATAGAAAAGGCAATCCCTGTCGTAATTAAAATTTGCGACAGTAAAAAATAATTTTTGAAAAATTTACTGTAGAAAAGGCAATCCACGGCGCAATTAAAATTTGCGACAATAGAAAATTATTTTTTGAAAAATTTACTGTATAAAAGGCAATCCCTGGCGCAATTAAAATTTGCGAGAGTAAAAAATTATTTTTTGAAAAATTTACTGTAGAAAAGGCAATCCCTGGCGCAATTAAAATTTGCGACAGTAAAAAATTATTTTTTGCAAAATTTACTATAGAAAAGGCAATCCCTGGCGCAATTAAAACTTGCTACAGTATAAAATTAAATTTTGAAAAATTTACTGTAGAAAAGGCAATCCCTGGCGCAATTAAAATTTGCGACAGTAGAAAATTATTTTTTGAAAAATTTACTATAGAAAAGGCAATCCCTGGCGCAATTAAAATTTGCGACAGTAAAAAATTATTTTTTGCAAAATTTAATATAGAAAAGGCAACCCCTGGCGTAATTAAAATTTGCGACAGTAAAAAATTAATTTTTGAAAAATTTACTATAGAAAAGGCAATCCCTGGCGTAATTAAAATTTGCGACAGTAAAAAATTAATTTTTGAAAAATTTACTATAGAAAAGGCAATCCCTGGCGCAATTAAAATTTGCGACAGTAAAAAATTATTTTTTTGCAAAATTTACTATAGAAAAGGCAATCCCTGGCGCAATTAAAATTTGCGACAGTAAATAATTAATTTGTGAAAAATTTACTATAGGAAAGGCAATCCGTGGCGTATTTAAAATTTGCGACAGTAAAAAATTATTTTTTGAAAAATTTACTGTAGAAAAGGCAATCCCTGGCGCAATTAAAATTTGCGACAGTAAAAAATTAATTTGTGAAAAATTTACTATAGAAAAGGCAATCCCTGGCGCAATTAAAATTTGCGACAGTAAAAAATTATTTTTTGAAAAATTTACTGTAGAAAAGGCAATCCCCGGCGCAATTAAAATTTGCGACAGTAGAAAATTATTTTTTGAATAATTTACTGTAGAAAAGGCAATCCCTGGCGCAATTAAAATTTACGACAGTAAAAAATTATTTTGTGAAATTTTACTATAGAAAAGGCAATCCCTGGCGTAATTAAAATTTGCGACAGTAAAAAATTATTTTTTGAAAAATTTACTGTAGAAAAGGCAATCCCTGGCGCAATTAAAATTTGCGACAGTAAAAAACTAATTTGTGAAAAATTTACTATAGAAAAGGCAATCCCTGGCGTAATTAAAATTTGCGACAGTAAAAAATAATTTTTGAAAAATTTACTGTAGAAATGGCAATCCACGGCGCAATTAAAATTTGCGACAATAGAAAATTATTTTTTGAAAAATTTACTGTATAAAAGGCAATCCCTGGCGCAATTAAAATTTGCGAGTGTAAAAAATTATTTTTTGAAAAATTTACTGTAGAAAAGGCAATCCCTGGCGCAATTAAAATTTGCGACAGTAAAAAATTATTTTTTTGCAAAATTTACTATAGAAAAGGCAATCCCTGGCGCAATTAAAATTTCAGACAGTAAAAATTAATTTGTGAAAAATTTACTGTAGAAAAGGCAATCCTTGGCGCAATTAAAATTTGCGACAATAGAAAATTATTTTTTGAAAAATTTTTGTAGAAAAGGCAATCCCTGGCGCAATTAAAATTTGCGACAGTAAAAAATTATTTTTTGAATAACTTACTATAGAAAAGGCAATCCCTGGCGTAATTAAAATTTGCGACAGTAAAAAATTATTTTTTGAAAAATTTACTATAGAAAAGGCAATCCCTGGCGTAATTAAAATTTGCGACAGTAAAAAATTAATTTGTGAAAAATTTACTATAGAAAAGGCAATCACTGGCGGAGTTAAAATTTGCGACTGTAAAAAATTAATTTTTGAAAAATTTACTATAGAAAAGGCAATCCCTGGCGTAATTAAAATTTGCGACAGTAAAAAATTAATTTTTGAAAAATTTACTATAGAAAATGCAATCCCTGGCTTAATTAAAATTTGCGACAGTAAAAAAATAATTTTTGAAAAATTTACTATAGAAAAGGCAATCCCTGGCGCAATTAAAATTTGCGACAGTATAAAATTAATTTTTGAAAAACATACTATAGAAAAGGCAATCCCTGACGTAATTAAAATTTTCGACAGTAAAAAATTCATTTTTGAAAAATTTACTATAGAAAAGGCAATCCCTGGCGCAATTAAAATTTGCGACAGTAAAAAATTAATTTGTGAAAAATTTACTATAGAAAAGGCAATCCCTGGCGCAATTAAAATTTGCGACAGTAAAAAATTATTTTTTGAAAAATATACTGTAGAAAAGGCAATCCCTGGCGCAATTAAAATTTGCGACAGTATAAAATTAATTTTTGAAAAACTTACTATAGAAAAGGCAATCCCTGGCGTAATTAAAATTTTCGACAGTAAAAAATTCATTTTTGAAAAATTTACTATAGAAAAGGCAATCCCTGGCGCAATTAAAATTTGCGACAGTAAACAATTATTTTTTGCAAAATTTACTATAGAAAAGGCAATCCCTGGCGCAATTAAAACTTGCGACAGTATAAAATTAAATTTTGAAAAATTTACTGTAGAAAAGGCAATCCCTGGCGCAATTAAAATTTGCGACAGTAGAAAATTATTTTTTGAAAAATTTACTATAGAAAAGGCAATCCCTGGCGCAATTAAAATTTGCGACAGCAAAAAATTATTTTTTGCAAAATTTAATATAGAAAAGGCAACCCCTGGCTAATTTAAAATTTGCGACAGTAAAAAATTAATTTGTGAAAAATTTACTATAGAAAAGGCAATCCCTGGCGTAATTAAAATTTGCGACAGTAAAAAATTATTTTTTGAAAAATTTACTATAGAAAAGGCAATCCCTGGCGCAGTTAAAATTTGCGACAGTAAAAAATTAATTTTTGAAAAATTTACTATAGAAAGGCAATCCCTGGCGTAATTAAAATTTGCGACAGTAAAAAATTAATTTTTGAAAAATTTACTATAGAAAAGGCAATCCCTGGCGTAATTAAAATTTGCGACAGTAAAAAATTAATTTTGGAAAAATTTACTATAGAAAAGGCAATCCCTGGCGCAATTAAAATTTGCGACAGTAAAAAATTATTTTTTTGCAAAATTTACTATAGAAAAGGCAATCCCTGGCGCAATTAAAATTTGCGACAGTAAATAATTAATTTGTGAAAAATTTACTATAGAAAAGGCAATCCGTGGCGTATTTAAAATTTGCGACAGTAAAAAATTATTTTTTGAAAAATTTACTGTAGAAAAGGCAATCCCTGGCGCAATTAAAATTTGCGACAGTAAAAAATTAATTTGTGAAAAATTTACTATAGAAAAGGCAATCCCGGGCGCAATTAAAATTTGCGACAGTAAAAAATTATTTTTTGAAAAATTTACTGTAGAAAAGGCAATCCCCGGCGCAATTAAAATTTGCGACAGTAGAAAATTATTTTTTGAATAATTTACTGTAGAAAAGGCAATCCCTGGCGCAATTAAAATTTACGACAGTAAAAAATTATTTTGTGAAATTTTACTATAGAAAAGGCAATCCCTGGCGTAATTAAAATTTGCGACAGTAAAAAATTATTTTTTGAAAAATTTACTGTAGAAAAGGCAATCCCTGGCGCAATTAAAATTTGCGATAGTAAAAAATTAATTTGTGAAAAATTTACTATAGAAAAGGCAAACCCTGGCGTAATTAAAATTTGCGACAGTAAAAAATAATTTTTGAAAAATTTACTGTAGAAAAGGCAATCCACGGCGCAATTAAAGTTTGCGACAATAGAAAATTATTTTTTGAAAAATTTACTGTATAAAAGGCAATCCCTGGCGCAATTAAAATTTGCGAGAGTAAAAAATTATTTTTTGAAAAATTTACTGTAGAAAAGGCAATCCCTGGCGCAATTAAAATTTGCGACAGTAAAAAATTATTTTTTTGCAAAATTTACTATAGAAAAGGCAATCCCTGGCGCAATTAAAATTTGCGACAGTAAAAATTAATTTGTGAAAAATTTACTGTAGAAAAGGCAATCCTTGGCGCAATTAAAATTTGCGACAATAGAAAATTATTTTTTGAAAAATTTACTGTAGAAAAGGCAATCCCTGGCGCAATTAAAATTTGCGACAGTAAAAAATTATTTTTTGAATAACTTTCTATAGAAAAGGCAATCCCTGGCGCAATTAAAATTTGCGACAGTAAAAAATTATTTTTTGAAAAATTTACTATAGAAAAGGTAATCCCTGGCGTAATTAAAATTTGCGACAGTAAAAAATTAATTTGTGCAAAATTTTCTATAGAAAAGGCAATCACTGGCGGAATTAAAATTTGCGACTGTAAAAAATTAATTTTTGAAATATTTACTATAGAAAAGGCAATCCCTGGCGTAATTAAAATTTGCGACAGTAAAAAATTAATTTTTGAAAAATTTACTATAGAAAAGGCAATCCCTGGCTTAATTAAAATTTGCGACAGTAAAAAAATAATTTTTGAAAAATTTACTATAGAAAAGGCAATCCCTGGCGCAATTAAAATTTGCGACAGTATAAAATTAATTTTTGAAAAACATACTATAGAAAAGGCAATCCCTGGCGTAATTAAAATTTTCGACAGTAAAAAATTCATTTTTGAAAAATTTACTATAGAAAAGGCAGTCCCTGGCGCAATTAAAATTTGCGACAGTAAAAAATTATTTTTTGCAAAATTTACTATAGAAAAGGCAATCCCTGGCGCAATTAAACCTTGCGACAATATAAAATTAAATTTTGAATAATTTACTGTAGAAAAGGCAATCCCTGGCGCAATTAAAATTTGCGACAGTAGAAAATTATTTTTTGAAAAATTTACTATAGAAAAGGCAATCCCTGGCGCAATTAAAATTTGCGACAGTAAAAAATTATTTTTTGCAAAATTTAATATAGAAAAGGCAACCCCTGGCTTATATAAAATTTCTGACAGTAAAAAATTAATTTGTGAAAAATTTACTATAGAAAAGGCAATCCCTGGCGTAATTAAAATTTGCGACAGTAAAAAATTATTTTTTGAAAAATTTACTATAGAAAAGGCAATCCCTGGCGCAGTTAAAATTTGCGACAGTAAAAAATTATTTTTTGCAAAATTTACTATAGAAAAGGCAATCCCTGGCGTATTTAAAATTTGCGACAGTAAAAAATTAATTTGTAAAAAATTTACTATAGAAAAGGCAATCCCTGGCGTATTTAAAATTTGCGACAGTAAAAAATTATTTTTTGAAAAATTTACTATAGAAAAGGCAATCCCTGGCGTAATTAAAATTTTCGACAGTAAAAAATTAATTTTTGAAAAATTTACTATAGAAAAGGCAATCCCTGGCGCAATTAAAATTTGCGACAGTAAAAAAATATTTTTTGCAAAATTTACTATAGGAAAGGCAATCCCTGGCGCAATTAAAATTTGCGACAGTAAAAAATTAATTTTTGAAAAATTTACTATAGAAAAGGCAATCCCTGGCGCAATTAAAATTTGCGACAGTAAAAAATTAATTTGTGAAAAATTTACTGTAGAAAAGGCAATCCTTGGCGCTATTAAAATTTGCGACAGTAGAAAATTATTTTTTGAAAAATTTACTGTAGAAAAGGCAATCCCTGGCGCAATTAAAATTTGCGACAGTAAAAAATTATTTTTTGAATAATTTACGATAGAAAAGGCAATCTCTGGGGCAATTAAAATTTGCGACAGTAAAAAATTATTTTTTTGCAAAATTTACTATAGAAAAGGCAATCCCTGGCGCAATTAAAATTTGCGACAGTAAAGAAATATTTTTTGCAAAATTTACTATAGGAAAGGCAATCCCTGGCGCAATTAAAATTTGCGACAGTAAAAAATTAATTTTTGAAAAATTTACTATAGAAAAGGCAATCCCTGGCGCAATTAAAATTTGCGACAGTAAAAAATTAATTTGTGAAAAATTTACTGTAGAAAAGGCAATCCTTGGCGCAATTAAAATTTGCGACAGTAGAAAATTATTTTTTGAAAAATTTACTGTAGAAAAGGCAATCCCTGGCGCAATTAAAATTTGCGACAGTAAAAAATTATTTTTTGAATAATTTACTATAGAAAAGGCAATCCCTGGGGCAATTAAAATTTGCGACAGTAAAAAATTATTTTTTTGCAAAATTTACTATAGAAAAGGCAATACCTGGCGCAATTAAAATTTGCGACAGTAAAAAATTAATTTTTGAAAAATTTACTATAGAAAAGGCAATCCCTGGCGTAATTAAAATTTGCGACCGTAAAAATTAATTTGTGAAAAATTTACTGTAGAAAAGGCAATCCTTGGCGCAATTAAAATTTTCGAAAATAGAAAATTATTTTTTGAAAAATTTACTGTAGAAAAGGCAATCCCTGGCGCAATTAAAATTTGCGACAGTAAAAAATTATTTTTTGAATAACTTACTATAGAAAAGGCAATCCCTGGCGCAATTAAAATTTGCGACAGTAAAAAATTATTTTTTGAAAAATTTACTATAGAAAAGGCAATCCCTGGCGTAATTAAAATTTGCGACAGTAAAAAATTAATTTGTGAAAAATTTACTATAGAAAAGGCAATCACTGGCGGAATTAAAATTTGCGACTGTAAAAAATTAATTTTTGAAAAATTTACTATAGAAAAGGCAATCCCTGGCGCAATTAAAATTTGCGACAGTAAAAAATTATTTTTTGAAAAATTTACTATAGAAAAGGCAATCCCTGGCGTAATTAAAATTTACGACAGTAAAAAATTAATTTGTGAAAAATTTACTATAGAAAAGGCAATCACTGGCGGAATTAAAATTTGCGACTGTAAAAAATTAATTTTTGAAAAATTTACTATAGAAAAGGCAATCCCTGGCGTAATTAAAATTTGCGACAGTAAAAAATTAATTTTTGAAAAATTTACTATAGAAAAGGCAATCCCTGGCGTAATTAAAATTTGCGACAGTAAGAAAATAATTTTTGAAAAATTTACTATAGAAAAGGCAGTCCCTGGCGCAATTAAAATTTGCGACAGTAAAAAATTATTTTTTTGCAAAATTTACTATAGAAAAGGCAATCCCTGGCGCAATTAAAATTTGCGACAGTAAAAAATTAATTTGTGAAAAATTTACTATAGAAAAAGCAATCCCTGGCGTATTTAAAACTTGCGACAGTAAAAAATTATTTTTTAAAAAATTTACTGTAGAAAAGGCAATCCCTGGCGCAATTAAAATTTGCAACAGTAAAAAATTAATTTGTGAAAAATTTACTATAGAAAAGGCAATCCATGGCGCAATTAAAATTTGCGACAGTAAAAAATTATTTTTTGAAAAATATACTGTAGAAAAGGCAATCCCTGGCGCAATTAAAATTTGCGACAGTATAAAATTAATTTTTGAAAAACTTACTATAGAAAAGGCAATCCCTGGCGTAATTAAAATTTTCGACAGTAAAAAATTCATTTTTGAAAAATTTACTATAGAAAAGGCAATCCCTAGCGCAATTAAAATTTCCGACAGTAAAAAATTATTTTTTGCAAAATTTACTATAGAAAAGGCAATCCCTGGCGCAATTAAACCTTGCGACAGTATAAAATTAAATTTTGAAAAATTTACTGTAGAAAAGGCAATACCTGGCGCAATTAAAATTTGCGACAGTAGAAAATTATTTTTTGAAAAATTTACTATAGAAAAGGCAATCCCTGGCGCAATTAAAATTTGCGACAATAAAAAATTATTTTTTGCAAAATTTAATATAGAAAAGGCAACCCCTGGCTTATTTAAAATTTCTGACAGTAAAAAATTAATTTGTGAAAAATTTACTATAGAAAAGGCAATCCCTGGCGTAATTAAAATTTGCGACAGTAAAAAATTATTTTTTGAAAAATTTACTATAGAAAAGGCAATCCCTGGCGCAGTTAAAATTTGCGACAGTAAAAAATTATTTTTTGCAAAATTTACTACAGAAAGGGCAATCCCTGGCGTATTTAAAATTTGCGACAGTAAAAAAATAATTTTTGAAAAATTTACTATAGAAAAGGCAATCCCTGGCGCAATTAAAATTTGCGACAGTATAAAATTAATTTTTGAAAAACATACTATAGAAAAGGCAATCCCTGGCGTAATTAAAATTTTCGACAGTAAAAAATTCATTTTTGAAAAATTTACTATAGAAAAGGCAGTCCCTGGCGCAATTAAAATTTGCGACAGTAAAAAATTATTTTTTGCAAAATTTACTATAGAAAAGGCAATCCCTGGCGCAATTAAACCTTGCGACAATATAAAATTAAATTTTGAATAATTTACTGTAGAAAAGGCAATCCCTGGCGCAATTAAAATTTGCGACAGTAGAAAATTATTTTTTGAAAAATTTACTATAGAAAAGGCAATCCCTGGCGCAATTAAAATTTGCGACAGTAAAAAATTATTTTTTGCAAAATTTAATATAGAAAAGGCAACCCCTGGCTTATATAAAATTTCTGACAGTAAAAAATTAATTTGTGAAAAATTTACTATAGAAAAGGCAATCCCTGGCGTAATTAAAATTTGCGACAGTAAAAAATTATTTTTTGAAAAATTTACTATAGAAAAGGCAATCCCTGGCGCAGTTAAAATTTGCGACAGTAAAAAATTATTTTTTGCAAAATTTACTATAGAAAAGGCAATCCCTGGCGTATTTAAAATTTGCGACAGTAAAAAATTAATTTGTAAAAAATTTACTATAGAAAAGGCAATCCCTGGCGTATTTAAAATTTGCGACAGTAAAAAATTATTTTTTGAAAAATTTACTATAGAAAAGGCAATCCCTGGCGTAATTAAAATTTTCGACAGTAAAAAATTAATTTTTGAAAAATTTACTATAGAAAAGGCAATCCCTGGCGCAATTAAAATTTGCGACAGTAAAAAAATATTTTTTGCAAAATTTACTATAGGAAAGGCAATCCCTGGCGCAATTAAAATTTGCGACAGTAAAAAATTAATTTTTGAAAAATTTACTATAGAAAAGGCAATCCCTGGCGCAATTAAAATTTGCGACAGTAAAAAATTAATTTGTGAAAAATTTACTGTAGAAAAGGCAATCCTTGGCGCTATTAAAATTTGCGACAGTAGAAAATTATTTTTTGAAAAATTTACTGTAGAAAAGGCAATCCCTGGCGCAATTAAAATTTGCGACAGTAAAAAATTATTTTTTGAATAATTTACGATAGAAAAGGCAATCTCTGGGGCAATTAAAATTTGCGACAGTAAAAAATTATTTTTTTGCAAAATTTACTATAGAAAAGGCAATCCCTGGCGCAATTAAAATTTGCGACAGTAAAGAAATATTTTTTGCAAAATTTACTATAGGAAAGGCAATCCCTGGCGCAATTAAAATTTGCGACAGTAAAAAATTAATTTTTGAAAAATTTACTATAGAAAAGGCAATCCCTGGCGCAATTAAAATTTGCGACAGTAAAAAATTAATTTGTGAAAAATTTACTGTAGAAAAGGCAATCCTTGGCGCAATTAAAATTTGCGACAGTAGAAAATTATTTTTTGAAAAATTTACTGTAGAAAAGGCAATCCCTGGCGCAATTAAAATTTGCGACAGTAAAAAATTATTTTTTGAATAATTTACTATAGAAAAGGCAATCCCTGGGGCAATTAAAATTTGCGACAGTAAAAAATTATTTTTTTGCAAAATTTACTATAGAAAAGGCAATACCTGGCGCAATTAAAATTTGCGACAGTAAAAAATTAATTTGTGAAAAATTTACTATAGAAAAGGCAATCACTGGCGGAATTAAAATTTGCGACTGTAAAAAATTAATTTTTGAAAAATTTACTATAGAAAAGGCAATCCCTGGCGCAATTAAAATTTGCGACAGTAAAAAATTATTTTTTGAAAAATTTACTATAGAAAAGGCAATCCCTGGCGTAATTAAAATTTACGACAGTAAAAAATTAATTTGTGAAAAATTTACTATAGAAAAGGCAATCACTGGCGGAATTAAAATTTGCGACTGTAAAAAATTAATTTTTGAAAAATTTACTATAGAAAAGGCAATCCCTGGCGTAATTAAAATTTGCGACAGTAAAAAATTAATTTTTGAAAAATTTACTATAGAAAAGGCAATCCCTGGCGTAATTAAAATTTGCGACAGTAAGAAAATAATTTTTGAAAAATTTACTATAGAAAAGGCAGTCCCTGGCGCAATTAAAATTTGCGACAGTAAAAAATTATTTTTTTGCAAAATTTACTATAGAAAAGGCAATCCCTGGCGCAATTAAAATTTGCGACAGTAAAAAATTAATTTGTGAAAAATTTACTATAGAAAAAGCAATCCCTGGCGTATTTAAAACTTGCGACAGTAAAAAATTATTTTTTAAAAAATTTACTGTAGAAAAGGCAATCCCTGGCGCAATTAAAATTTGCAACAGTAAAAAATTAATTTGTGAAAAATTTACTATAGAAAAGGCAATCCATGGCGCAATTAAAATTTGCGACAGTAAAAAATTATTTTTTGAAAAATATACTGTAGAAAAGGCAATCCCTGGCGCAATTAAAATTTGCGACAGTATAAAATTAATTTTTGAAAAACTTACTATAGAAAAGGCAATCCCTGGCGTAATTAAAATTTTCGACAGTAAAAAATTCATTTTTGAAAAATTTACTATAGAAAAGGCAATCCCTAGCGCAATTAAAATTTCCGACAGTAAAAAATTATTTTTTGCAAAATTTACTATAGAAAAGGCAATCCCTGGCGCAATTAAACCTTGCGACAGTATAAAATTAAATTTTGAAAAATTTACTGTAGAAAAGGCAATACCTGGCGCAATTAAAATTTGCGACAGTAGAAAATTATTTTTTGAAAAATTTACTATAGAAAAGGCAATCCCTGGCGCAATTAAAATTTGCGACAATAAAAAATTATTTTTTGCAAAATTTAATATAGAAAAGGCAACCCCTGGCTTATTTAAAATTTCTGACAGTAAAAAATTAATTTGTGAAAAATTTACTATAGAAAAGCAATCCCTGGCGTAATTAAAATTTGCGACAGTAAAAAATTATTTTTTGAAAAATTTACTATAGAAAAGGCAATCCCTGGCGCAGTTAAAATTTGCGACAGTAAAAAATTATTTTTTGCAAAATTTACTACAGAAAGGGCAATCCCTGGCGTATTTAAAATTTGCGACAGTAAAAAAATAATTTTTGAAAAATTTACTATAGAAAAGGCAATCCCTGGCGCAATTAAAATTTGCGACAGTATAAAATTAATTTTTGAAAAACATACTATAGAAAAGGCAATCCCTGGCGTAATTAAAATTTTCGACAGTAAAAAATTCATTTTTGAAAAATTTACTATAGAAAAGGCAGTCCCTGGCGCAATTAAAATTTGCGACAGTAAAAAATTATTTTTTGCAAAATTTACTATAGAAAAGGCAATCCCTGGCGCAATTAGACCTTGCGACAATATAAAATTAAATTTTGAATAATTTACTGTAGAAAAGGCAATCCCTGGCGCAATTAAAATTTGCGACAGTAGAAAATTATTTTTTGAAAAATTTACTATAGAAAAGGCAATCCCTGGCGCAATTAAAATTTGCGACAGTAAAAAATTATTTTTTGCAAAATTTAATATAGAAAAGGCAACCCCTGGCTTATATAAAATTTCTGACAGTAAAAAATTAATTTGTGAAAAATTTACTATAGAAAAGGCAATCCCTGGCGTAATTAAAATTTGCGACAGTAAAAAATTATTTTTTGAAAAATTTACTATAGAAAAGGCAATCCCTGGCGCAGTTAAAATTTGCGACAGTAAAAAATTATTTTTTGCAAAATTTACTATAGAAAAGGCAATCCCTGGCGTATTTAAAATTTGCGACAGTAAAAAATTAATTTGTAAAAAATTTACTATAGAAAAGGCAATCCCTGGCGTATTTAAAATTTGCGACAGTAAAAAATTATTTTTTGAAAAATTTACTATAGAAAAGGCAATCCCTGGCGTAATTAAAATTTTCGACAGTAAAAAATTAATTTTTGAAAAATTTACTATAGAAAAGGCAATCCCTGGCGCAATTAAAATTTGCGACATTAAAAAAATATTTTTTGCAAAATTTACTATAGGAAAGGCAATCCCTGGCGCAATTAAAATTTGCGACAGTAAAAAATTAATTTTTGAAAAATTTACTATAGAAAAGGCAATCCCTGGCGCAATTAAAATTTGCGACAGTAAAAAATTAATTTGTGAAAAATTTACTGTAGAAAAGGCAATCCTTGGCGCTATTAAAATTTGCGACAGTAGAAAATTATTTTTTGAAAAATTTACTGTAGAAAAGGCAATCCCTGGCGCAATTAAAATTTGCGACAGTAAAAAATTATTTTTTGAATAATTTACGATAGAAAAGGCAATCTCTGGGGCAATTAAAATTTGCGACAGTAAAAAATTATTTTTTTGCAAAATTTACTATAGAAAAGGCAATCCCTGGCGCAATTAAAATTTGCGACAGTAAAGAAATATTTTTTGCAAAATTTACTATAGGAAAGGCAATCCCTGGCGCAATTAAAATTTGCGACAGTAAAAAATTAATTTTTGAAAAATTTACTATAGAAAAGGCAATCCCTGGCGCAATTAAAATTTGCGACAGTAAAAAATTAATTTGTGAAAAATTTACTGTAGAAAAGGCAATCCTTGGCGCAATTAAAATTTGCGACAGTAGAAAATTATTTTTTGAAAAATTTACTGTAGAAAAGGCAATCCCTGGCGCAATTAAAATTTGCGACAGTAAAAAATTATTTTTTGAATAATTTACTATAGAAAAGGCAATCCCTGGGGCAATTAAAATTTGCGACAGTAAAAAATTATTTTTTTGCAAAATTTACTATCGAAAAGGCAATACCTGGCGCAATTAAAATTTGCGACAGTAAAAAATTAATTTTTGAAAAATTTACTATAGAAAAGGCAATCCCTGGCGTAATTAAAATTTGCGACCGTAAAAATTAATTTGTGAAAAATTTACTGTAGAAAAGGCAATACTTGGCGCAATTAAAATTTTCGAAAATAGAAAATTATTTTTTGAAAAATTTACTGTAGAAAAGGCAATCCCTGGCGCAATTAAAATTTGCGACAGTAAAAAATTATTTTTTGAATAACTTACTATAGAAAAGGCAATCCCTGGCGCAATTAAAATTTGCGACAGTAAAAAATTATTTTTTGAAAAATTTACTATAGAAAAGGCAATCCCTGGCGTAATTAAAATTTGCGACAGTAAAAAATTAATTTGTGAAAAATTTACTATAGAAAAGGCAATCACTGGCGGAATTAAAATTTGCGACTGTAAAAAATTAATTTTTGAAAAATTTACTATAGAAAAGGCAATCCCTGGCGCAATTAAAATTTGCGACAGTAAAAAATTATTTTTTGAAAAATTTACTATAGAAAAGGCAATCCCTGGCGTAATTAAAATTTACGACAGTAAAAAATTAATTTGTGAAAAATTTACTATAGAAAAGGCAATCACTGGCGGAATTAAAATTTGCGACTGTAAAAAATTAATTTTTGAAAAATTTACTATAGAAAAGGCAATCCCTGGCGTAATTAAAATTTGCGACAGTAAAAAATTAATTTTTGAAAAATTTACTATAGAAAAGGCAATCCCTGGCGTAATTAAAATTTGCGACAGTAAGAAAATAATTTTTGAAAAATTTACTATAGAAAAGGCAGTCCCTGGCGCAATTAAAATTTGCGACAGTAAAAAATTATTTTTTTGCAAAATTTACTATAGAAAAGGCAATCCCTGGCGCAATTAAAATTTGCGACAGTAAAAAATTAATTTGTGAAAAATTTACTATAGAAAAAGCAATCCCTGGCGTATTTAAAACTTGCGACAGTAAAAAATTATTTTTTAAAAAATTTACTGTAGAAAAGGCAATCCCTGGCGCAATTAAAATTTGCAACAGTAAAAAATTAATTTGTGAAAAATTTACTATAGAAAAGGCAATCCATGGCGCAATTAAAATTTGCGACAGTAAAAAATTATTTTTTGAAAAATATACTGTAGAAAAGGCAATCCCTGGCGCAATTAAAATTTGCGACAGTATAAAATTAATTTTTGAAAAACTTACTATAGAAAAGGCAATCCCTGGCGTAATTAAAATTTTCGACAGTAAAAAATTCATTTTTGAAAAATTTACTATAGAAAAGGCAATCCCTAGCGCAATTAAAATTTCCGACAGTAAAAAATTATTTTTTGCAAAATTTACTATAGAAAAGGCAATCCCTGGCGCAATTAAACCTTGCGACAGTATAAAATTAAATTTTGAAAAATTTACTGTAGAAAAGGCAATCCCTGGCGCAATTAAAATTTGCGACAGTAGAAAATTATTTTTTGAAAAATTTACTATAGAAAAGGCAATCCCTGGCGCAATTGAA